>OMNO01015138.1:0-10000 GCA_900303215.1 Trachyrincus scabrus | reverse complement strand
ACAGCAGACTGTGCTCCCCCCAATACAGGGTGGCATACAAAGTATGTAACCCAAAATGCCATGTCAAATGAAGGACTCTTAGTAGATTGCAACTCTTGATAGACTGCAATTACAAGGGCAGCTAGGTAGGCTAGTCGGATGCAGTTAAATACCAATGAGTTGTCAATATCACTTTGATAGGTAGATTTTATTTTTATGCAGCAGCACGAGGCAGCTAACAGAGAGGCTAAGAAAGACGGCAAATACCAAACACAGAAAAACTAGTCTACGTTAGAAAGAACAACAAGTTCAAACTCATGGGATCAGGGATTGAGACACACTTCCGATGATATGGATGCTAAACATCACAAAATGACAGCCTTGAAAATGGGACAAAAGCTGGACCTAGCGGCCATATCCGCCTTTAGCATTTCCAAGGTGAAAATGCTGAAAGATGTATATCCTGGTGTAAGCAGCAGCACAAAACCCCCCCAGACCTTGAGTTGTGTAGCAAGGATGATGAGTCATCTTTCACCCTCCTTGTTCCTGCAGCTGTATGGGTTTGACATTTGTAGATCGCTGAAGGGTGCCTTCAACCCACACTCCCTGTTGTTCTGAATCCTGGTACGGCGTATAGGTTACTCATGGCTTCGACTCCGGTCCTGTGAGAGAGCTATACGAGTGATTGCATACTTGACCTCCGCTCTGCACGACGTTTAGAAACCACCAACCATGGTTTGCAGTACGGCAATGTATAGGTGCTGGATTGCACCTTAAGTGGCTTTGCTGGGGCTCCTCCGGTGACCAGGACACGGGTAGATGAGGCTGCTTAAACCAGCCATCAACCACACACACTCCGCAGTCTGCAGTTTTAAAGACTATGCAGAATGGCATTTAGAGTGCACTTTACCTCCGTAGTTTGACTTTTTTCCCCAAGTAAAATAGGTAATTAGCGCCAAACTGAAACACTTGCAGGCTTTAAGCGATGGCGAAGGGGGAACCGTGATATCGTACTGTTGGTTAAAAGCCGGCGGCTTTCCAGAAGTTTTTCCGTCTGAGCCAAAATAATTCAGCAGTAGAGGAAGTTATTTTTATTACATTTGGATGTAACATATCTAATAAACTGATTTGACACCTATTTATACATTGTTGAGTAAGTGAATAATAATATCACTGGAAATTAGCTAAAAAGGTGAAAGAGTCAAGTTTCATTTCCTGGTGAGTTCCTAAATATTCAAAAAGGTTTTAATTTTTTTTTTAATTGGCATTTTTTTGGTCATTTCATATAATTAATTTGTTAATTCAGAGTAACAATTGGCTAAATATGTTCTCCTGAAATGAATAATTGATAACAATTCCATTTCCCTCATTGTTGTTCACAGAAGTAAAACCAATTTGAAAAACACAGTCCAGCCAGCCCTTATGTTGTTTTAGTGTGCGCGTATATATGCCATGGCACGTATATGACCAGTTTTATAGTAACACTGTTTTTCTGGAGTCTTTTTTTCCCAGATTGAATTATTAGAAGTCTACATTGGGCAGTTATTGAAAGGAAACGGTTCATAAAGACAAATTGCACACTTGAAAAAATAGCAGTTGTGCAATATCAGTTAAAAGGTTTAGGAAATTGAAATGTGGAATTTTAAATTAAATGGACTGAAATATGATAGTGTAATCAAGGCTGTTTCCACATATATACTTTCACTTAAAATGAATAGCAGACCATATTAAAGTACCACTTGAAAGGTCATATTATATTCAGAATTATTTCAGAATTAAGGCCATTAGGGTAACCAGGTTACGGAAGCAAGTTGAAATGACAGGCGCGATAAATCCATAGGCTAAATCTAACCATAACATTAGACGAGAACCGATGTGAATTTTACGAATAATGGATATTAAACAAATATTCACACTCGGTCCAAGTCACCCTGGGTCTAGCGGTGTTAACTGCTGGAACCTGACCATGGATCACCTCTCTTTTTGCCCTGCTTTAACGCCATTGCTTCATTGCTTCATTTACATCCTTGTGTTGCATACAATCACGCCAATCAATTGCATATGAAACAAGACTGAGTTAAGGTTACATACACAGCTCCTCTAGATCGTTTAACATAATGGTCCAGATACCTTTTACTCCATTGCGGCACTTGCCTGTGGACTCTCATTAGCTCTAACATGAAATACGTCTCCTCGTGAAGCATTAGTTCTCTTGTAATAATTATTTTCTTGTATCTTAAGCCTCTGTATCATATTTTATGCGGTTAATATAATGCACATTAAAAACGGAAATAATTCGAGTCGACTCAGGGCTCTATGAACGACGATTCAACTAGTCGACTTTTAGGGTACAGCCCTACATACAACATAGTAAGGCCACAGGAAGTTATCGTCAGCTGAAGTAGTGCAGTTCAGTTCCCTGAAATGCCATTATCTCTTGCATGTAGTCAAACTGCTTTTTCTAAGCGTGCGAAATAGCAGTATTATATTTGTTTCTGAAATCCCCTGCTTAATTCCTAAATCCCTCTGTTACAACAAATCTGGTTTAGTGTGTGCCTAGTCTGGCAAATAATGGCACATTAGAATGGGAAAGTTTGAAGAGTTTAGTTTTACAAAGTATGTACCCAGAGCATACAATTTTGGTCCTGCAGCTTTACATAGACGTGCACGCGCTGTGGCATGCTCGGAAACAATTCTTCCAGAGAGTCTGGAAACTAATAAGAGCCTGGAGGTAATAATACTGTAATATGCTGGTTGTTACCACGGATACATACCGTTTCTATATCAATAGGATAATACATTCACTGACTAGTTGTTCAGCACCACTAAATAAGTGAACAGCCATTTGGGAGAACGGCTGTCGATATTTAAACGTTGATGCAGATGGAGCTTTTGAAGACAGAATCCTAAATAACGGCAGCTGAAAGCTCTAGGTTTGTGGAATTTACTGTGCCACAGTAAAGAGTTCCGTAGCTTGTAAACGTTCAAGATAGTCTTTAAAGACTTCTTATTCCTTAACATTCCTCTATCCATAGTCATTTGCTCATTACAGCTGCAGCCAGGTGCCACTGACATGAAGCGATAGACACAATTTTTTTTTTTTTATTCTGTCGGCTGCAATCCCTCCTCCTCCTCCCGTCATGCCGAGCTGAGAAGAGGCAGGAGTATTTCAACACTTCGCCGCTCTCCAATCCCTTCTTAATTACAAAACCTTAATTAACCGAGACGAAAACAACACGGGTCAACTGTACACTGTTGTATTTACACATGCCTTTTCCCTGGAGCGCTGTGTGCCCACCATGCTAATGTAAACCGTCCATCTCAGTGTGCTCCCTTGTTGGGAGTGTGCACCAGAACATGAGGCACTAATGTTGGAAGTATAGAGTGGGATGGAAGTTAACACTTCTTTCATTAATTAGTGAAGGAGTCATCGGGTGGCACATAGGTATAGGTACAGGAAGCAGGGGATACAGGTAGGTCTTTCACGACCACCTACCAAGCCACAGATCTATCTCAATTGCTAGTCGTGTGTTCATGTTTTAGACGTTAATTATATTTTGTGGGGCTTCACAGCAAAACATTATTTTTGCTTTTTTTAACCATTGCATTTACATATGCAAAATCAAAACAAAAAAATTACAATTTTGTTTTCCACACAATATGCAGTTATTTCTTCTTTGATGTGTAATTTTGCACTCCATAAATTTGAATTTAAATGACCAATATATAAAAAGTTATATTTTACTGTGGAATTGGTCCCATTTAAACTACAGTTGTAGAAGCACTGCGTGTTATAACTAAACGAGCCTTTGAAAGCTTTTGGTTATCCAGAATTAACTTTTGTTCGCTTTTCAAAATGTACCTACAAACCCTACAAACCACTTGTCTTCCTTTCTCTAAAGAGTGGAAATCCAGATTATGGAGCCTGTGTGTGAAGAGGATCAGAGTAGCTTTGAGGGGAGTGTAGTTCAACTGACAGTACTAGAGTTACTATGCCTGTGAAAATGGTCCAGTGACCAGGAAATCCAAGGATTTAAGTAACGTTTAATGTGTCGGTAAGGCTGCTACTAATTGTATTATTTCATTGTCTATACATTGCCGAATCTATGGTTGTATTTATAACTTTTTTATCAGGTCTATAAAATGTCATGAATAGCAAATGTCTTCTTTTGTATTTCCCTTACACTTGCACTTTCCTTGTACAAAAAAAGGTTTGACTCGAGTCGCAATTGTTTAATGTTCTCTCTGCCATCGCTCGTCAATTATGCATGTTTAATTTCAAGTTCCAATGTGTTAGTATTTTACAAATAAGGACCGGATTGGTGAAGGTGAGATTGCAGATTGATCTTCCCAAGCATCGCTGACATTTTAGAGTCAATCGTGCTGTACTTGTGTCATGCTTCTAATGGTCACATCGGGCCCCAGGGATTAGCATCCAATCAGGCTGGATTTGATGTTTACTGGCAGCGCATGGGACTTAGCAGTGAGAACTGTATTCATTTCAATGGACCTGTCTACTTTGCCTCACCTCTTCCCCCTGGCTCTCGGCGGCTGTGAATTTGTTCAGGCAAATAACGGGATAACCAAGCGCTGAAACAAACTGACGACACCTTATTCTTGTAGCCTCAGGTAAGTGATTCCTCCAATATGGTGGGCCAAGCCGTGATGTGGGCGTGTCCTCTGAATCATTGCCGTCACATCACAGGCAGGGTCTGCAATACATTTTTATCTGGTTCATGTGACGTCACAGTGGACAGCAGAATTATGCCGGCTTTATTTAGTCTTTAATCCCCAATAGCAATCGGCGGAGCGAGTAAAATGTCCAAGAGAAGGGGGAGATAAACCCTTCTGGATTAGTACAAGCCCCTGCCCATCCCAACCCCCTCACCCAGCCCATGTCTTTCTTGGTGTGTTTTCCTTTTTATGGATAAACCACCGGTGGCCATCATGTCAAGCTAACGTCCTGATATTGTGCCATCTGTATTAGTTTGGTTACCTCTGCAGCAAACGGATGTGGTGTGTTGCCGTGTGTTTGTGTGTGGTGTCCTGTTTCCTTTTGCACAACAAGCCAGTGTGACAACAATTAATTATTCAAGGATTGCCAGCCGCAAGGGAGTCATCTGATACACCAGAACCCAGAAGAGACCAGAAATTATTACAACCTGATATCAGGTGAAACAAAATACCTGGCTTTGTCTTTTTTGCATCATCTTCCTCTCTGCCTTGTACTTTTTGATGTTACTGTAACTGAAGACGTGACAGGGAACACCTGTGCAGCAAGCTACGTTTTTTTCTTCTTCTTCCTCTCCTCCTTGGTTCTGTGTAAACAGCGTTTTCTTACTGCTTCCTTTTCACCAATGCTGGTCACCAACAAGCAGCTGAGCCTCGGCCGCTCCCACAGTTGGGACACTTTGGGGGGGAACGAGGGTCAGTGGGACAGGGCTGAGAGCGTTTACGAGCAACAAGCGAGGGCAGCAGCCAGGAGAAACTCCCTGTCCTACGGGGAGGGAGGAGGCTGGTACGAGCCACTGCCAGGCGTTCGTCCCCCTGACCTGGATTTGAAACGCAACCCATATTCCCATCAGGACTCACTCTACGGACAAGGCTACCTAGAGCGACACGATCCCCGGGCACTGAGAAAGGGCTCTGTGCCGGACCTCAACCATTACGAACGTCCAACCATGGCTCACCGCGGCTCCATCGGACATCAGGACTACTATCCTCATGACCCGGCTATGACTCCTCGCCAAGATGGATTTTTCCGGGGAGAACATCAGCCCATCCCGCCTCCCCCGCATCCACTCAGCAGGTCAGCCTTACACTTTGGTATGAGTCCTGGGGCTCGTGCTCCTTCCTCCCCTCTCCCACCACCGCCTCCTCCTCCACCTCCTACTGCTCACGAGATCAACCGGCTTTATAGGGACCCTGGAGCTGTAGCTAACACGGCTGCCAAGATGATGCCAGATGGCCAACGCATTACCAGCAGAGCACCATCTCCGGCTCACTATGGCACGGAGCATGGTGCGGAGCATGGCTCTCCGCGCTATGCCAGTGAACCTCCTCCCATGAATCAACCGGGCTATACTGATATTAATGGGCATCCTGTGGATCCACAGCAGCCAGGCGCTGCTACCTGTCTGGTGGTGGACCCTGCCTGTCAGGGCATTATTATGAGGCAGGAGACGGGCTCGCCCTACACCATCCAACAGCAGCAGCAGCTCCAGCAACAGCAGCTCCAGCAGCAGCAACAGCTACAACAGCAGCAACACTTACAACAGCAGCAGATTCAGCAGCAGCAATTGCAGCAACAACAATTGCAGCAGCACCAATTGCAGCAGCAGCCCCTGCCTCCTCCACCAATGACTGTATATGACCCAAATTTGCAAATGGCTGCTCCTCTTCTCCCACCACCTGCTCCAGCTCAAGTAGCTGCCCCAGTCCCAGTCAACATTCAGGCGGCTCCTGCTCCACCTCCTCCAGCCACTCAACTTCATTCTCCTCTTCCACCTCTTCCACCCCCGACTGCTCCCCAAACCCCTGCACCTGTGGACCCCAAGAAGACTGACCCAGAATTTGTGGCTCTGCTGCGAAATGAGGGCCTCTCAGAGCGCACCATTTCCTCACTTATTCAGCAGGGCTTTGACTCGACCGGCATGCTGGCTGTTATGGAGGAGAACGATGTTCGCACAGTAGCCTCGAACCTCGGCCAGGCTCGTGTGCTGTCTCGTTTGGCCCTCAACTGCAAACGGCCCACTGATTCTCTACCAGCTCATTCCCAGCCGCAGACACCCATGAGGGGGCGCTCCAATAGCTTCAGCCACCGTCCGGACATCTACCACCACCCACATTACCAACCACACCCTCCCCAAGCTTTGGCCATTGACCCACAGCTAATGCCTCCCCCGACCCCAGGAGGTATGCAGACCATCTCCCCGAGAATGGGAGAGATGATGGGACGGAGGCCAAGCAGTGCCCCATCCCAACAATTTATGGAAGCCTCTGGAGGATACCACGGTCAGGCACCACGCACCCCGGGTCCATATACGGGAGCCATGGTTCCTGTGCAGTCACGGCCCATGTCTGCCTATTCCCAACACCCAGGTATGAGCATACCAATGCAGATGATGCCTCAGCAGATGACTGGGTCAATGTCCACATTGCCAGGGTCTATTCAACTGCCGCAGCAAATGCCCTTGTCGATGCCAGCGTTACAACAACCACCACAGCAGGTACCAAAGGCGTACTCAACCAATTATACGGTGCCCATGGAGCTTATGAAGAGAGACAGGAACCTACCTCTGTCACCCATGCACAGCCCACATCCTAGTCCACAGATGATGCGTAAGGCTGGGGGACCCAACTCTGATAGTTCCATGATGGCTGTGGCAGCGTCCATACAGGGCCAAGGTGCCCTGGCAGCCAACCAGAAGATGAGTCGTCGCACTGGACCACCAGTCATCGTGTCCAGCATGGCTTCTCCTGATATAAGTAAAACCATTTGCCTTTTTACCACTCAAAACACACCCTCTGCCTTCTCAATCTGGTGGAATCCATCATTAACTTGGCTCTCTTTCAGTCTTTGATTAGAGGATGGCATAATATTGGGGCTCATCTTTTTCATGTGATTTATGTTTTTCATTTATCCAATTTAATTATATTCATTCCATTATTCTACGTGCCAGTGTTGCAAGGTAGCCAAAATAGTGCAAGCATGATTCCAATATATTAAGTGTAGTGTGTGCTGATTGATTTGAAGTACGCTGAATCACAGCATTTTTCTCAATTTTCGAAATATGTATGTTGATATACAAGCCTAACAGTATCTGTCCAGTTTACAGTATGTCTTTTAATGATACATTACAACAATGGATGAAAGCTGTTAATTCCATTATATTTGATATATATAGTAGATTTTGAATGCTGCCTATAGAGTAAACTGATTTCTGTATTAAGCCTTATTGCTAACCTTTTTGAATAACACTTGATGATCCATCCACTGCCCTACTGTTTGTGATTTAGTGTTATCCTTACATTATAATTTCTGTTAAAGGAAAGGAAAGGTTATCTTGAAATGGTTATACATTCCTTCCCATCATCTCTTGATTATTGTTATTTATTCCTGTCAGAATGTTTATAGTTTGCACAAAATGGCTTTGGTGAGGCACTGTTTCGTAGACATGCCTGCGGAACGGCTGTCGATATACATTTTTAATATATACGTGTGCTGTCACACGGCCTTTGGGTGACAGGCAATCTACCATAGGCAGTATTTACATAATTTGACAGCTTGCTTCAAATCTTCTTTCTTTTGCAATCCAACTGAGTCGGCAGGTCTGTTTACATAGTCTTGTGCACGCACGGGTATGTAATCGTGTACACCATATGTGCCTGTATCCGTTTTGACAGACGTGTAGACGACCGCAGGACATTCAACAAGCAATGTGACATCAGAGCACCAACACAGGCTAATCTATAATCTAAGTTTAACTTGTGTGTAACTTTGTGAAGGCTAGAGTAGCAATCGCCATGGTATCGTTTCATCCGCAGTTCTATATTCTAGACACTAGCTCTCTTAATGCCGTGCTCCATCTCCCTGTGATGTTCCCCTACAGTTGTGAGGATGGATGTATCGTTGCATTATGCTAATAAGAACACTTCAGAGTAGCCTGGAGGGCCTCTTGAGTGGACCGCACCACACGGCTGTCTTTCTGCCCTGCTTCTGTCAAGGTGCGCTGCTCTGACCTGCACAGAATGGCAATTAGTTGTGTTCTTTTGTTTGTTTGTTTTAAAACTGTCGGTTCTGTTCCATACAAATCCTACGTTGCTGTCAGCAAACTGCAATGACTGCTGCAGGGGATGGAGAATGTTGGGGTTTGCGTTAATGTGGAACTAGTTTAAAATATAGAGAAGCAGGAGTATTTTTACATTGAACATCGGAAGTATTTGAATTGAAATGGATAGATTTAAAGTGGATTTTCCATTCAGTTTTTTTTTTACTATAGGTTATGTTGGTTGCACTGTATGCAAACACTCCCCATAGCGTGCAACATTTCTCTTCAAAAACGAAAAGGATCAAGTAACCGGTGCTTTCTACTTCAGTGGGCCGATAGACATCAGTGATTGCAGACACTATGGGCCGATTGTTCCATCTACACCAGCTCATCATCAACACGTGTCTCTCTTTCTCTGTGCATGTTGTAATGAGAGAGGAGATGGCTCTGTAATCCGTCAAATCCTCCTCTTCCAGCGCAGAGTTAAGCCACTGATTCTGTCATTTCCTACAAACCAGTGTCATGGCTCTCGGTATGCTGGGCCACAGCCAAGCGCCGAGCCAGTGGTCTCCGACGAACAGAAGAAGAACAAACACTGACCTGAGCCAGTTTGGTTGTCTCTGTCTTGCTGTAGTCAAAGACAGAAGCTTTGGGCCGGATACTATTGAGTCCTGAAATCCTCACAAACACAACACGTGCATGCAGAAAACACCTCTTTTTCATGTGGCTGACATTTGTTGCTTTGGTAATTTTATCTGTTAATGGACAGCACACCAGAGCCTCTAGAAGCACATTCCTTAATTGTTTGTTGCTAGGCAACATTGGTTTTTGTGATAATCATGGGCAGATTATCTACTGGTTAAGAGCTGGGCTGGGGGGGCGAGGGGGAAGGAATTGTCGGAAATGCAAATGTCACATTCATCTCTGTCTTCCACATAATATCTAGCTGTCCGCATGCATTTAGAAAAATGTAATAATTGTTTGTTGGATGTAGATGAACGAATAATTACAAAAAATTAACAAATATATTTTTTCTATAGAGGACATAATTAATTAATTGTAGAACCAACTGATTCCATTTCCACATCTTGGCAAAAATGTTATCTTGTTAGGTAGAAATTGCTTTGTAACAGCGGCAAGCAATATGTGATGATCTCACATTCCTCAAAATCCAATTTACATAGAGCTTCATTTTAATGTCCTCCGACAATTTATTAGTTACACCCACACTGAGACAGGGGGTTGGGTAT
>OMNO01015135.1:10566-22089 GCA_900303215.1 Trachyrincus scabrus | reverse complement strand
TAACTGTGACTTTCATGAAAACTACTGTGACTCTCACACACACACACACACACACACACACACACACACACACACACACAGTGAATCATAATCATTGTCTAGTCGATAGTACTGTCATTTCCTTGGAAATGGTTGTGCTCTATACTCTAATTGATTTTAGACTAATTTCTAGGAAGATACGTAGGTACACCATTTTATCTTTTACCCAATCACCAGTAACATAATCACATTATTCCTAACTTTCCTAACTCTCACATGCAATAGCTGTCCTTGGGAGGGACATTTACACTGGCAGATGAACAAAACATTCTCCCATCTGTAATGTAAACCAAAGGTCGCCTCCCATTGGAAAAAATCGATACATTTTTATATAAACTCTTAAAAGTCATATGTGTAAAAAGAAATAGATTACCGTCTACCTTTACAGATTGTCTTGTATGCAGAATGTGACCAGAGTGATGTTTGTTTTGTTTTAGAATTTGGTCTTGCAATGTCACGTTTTTCTTATATTGTACACTTGGAAATCAATTACGTAAGCCTATTATATGCTATTCTATGAAGAAAGAAAGAAAAAAGGAAAGATAGATTGATCACGTGTATTTCTCTGGGGTTTAATATGTCTGCCATTCTATGGTATTAAGTTGAGTTGCACTGTTTGACCTTCAGATTGAAACCCCTCTTTTTCAAATGCAAGCACCACTTCAGCTGCTATGGTGTGGCGTTTTAACTTGTAGACTCTCAACCCTGAGAAACACAAGCCAATACAACTTTGGTCAAAGCAGCCATCTAACATGCACATGTAAGAAAGGTTGTTATTACAAGTTATGTTTGCCAAAGGAGCAAGGACCTCTCCCATTAAATATTATATCGGACAAGCCCTTCATACTTTAAGTATATATACAATATACTCTTGTTGTGCACCAAACCTATGTAATCGTGTAGGCATGTATAAATAGTATCAGAAGTTATATTCTGTACAAAACAATAAATACAGAAACATATACAACTAATGTTTACAATGCTCTGTCTATCAACCCATGACCACAGAGAAATATTAGACAGCTGCTACATACGAGCCGAGCAGAGAGGCAAAACATGAAGTGGAATCAGCAACCAGTGTTGCTGCCTGGGTCATTCCTTACCACAACAAACTGCTGCCTTCCTCTGAGATCCTTGCACCACACCAGCTGTCTCCTCACACCACCATCTCTATCTTCAGCACATTGCAACGCATAGGGTTGCATGTGTGTGACATTAAAGTCTAGGTACTGTGTGTGGGTCCGTGTTTGTATTGTGTGCGTTATCTGTGTGTGTGTGTGTGTGTGTGTGTGTGTGTCTGTGTCACTCTCTCGTCCAACAGCTGCAGAACAAGGTCACAGCAACACAACGGTGATGATACTTAAAGACCTTCTGCCATCTGCCGGCTGGAGCCAGGTCATGATAAAAGGGTTTCCATCACAGAAAGCATAATCCGCTATTCATTCGTCCTGGCTCTATAAGTGGTAAATAAAAACAACAAAAGTCATTTCTCAATGGGTTTCAGTGATTTGCGTGTATTTAAAAGGCAGTCTCATAGAGCAGACAGGGTCTGTTTTAAAGTGTAAATGAACCGCCTGTTTCAGCTCGATTTCGTACACTGAGATTTTAAAAAAGCGTTTTGGGCTGAGAGTTCTAGGAAGGAGGGGGACGTGTTATCCCCATGGTTGCGACCCACGCTAACTTTGTGATACTTCTTTAAGCTAGTACCGTCGTTGTGTGTGAGCGTTATAATGAGCGATGTTGTATATGAAATGCGCCACATACCGTGGCGTTATACTAGAAGTGTCCGAGAAGCTTAACCCTCTCTCGGACGCAGCCATCAACACCAACCGTTGCCCCGACGGAGCTCCAACACTTCCGCCGGTGTCCCTTCGTCGTGACGTCAGAGAGTAGCCTTCGAGGGACAAAAAGAACGCAACTTGAGAGAGACTGGCAAATACATTGGATTGTACTCCTGTTTTCTCGAAATTACGGTCTTATTTTAGTAACTGACACAATTGCATAGATTACTATGTTGACGATCATCTAAAATATATATTACCACGTTTAAAACAAAACAAAAAAGATTTTGGGTTAACTGCCTCTTTAAATATATTTTGGAAAACATGGCATGATTATACAGCAAAAAACAAGAAATAACAGGAAAAGAAAACTGTGAATGAATTATAAATCACATGCATTATTTTGTAGTGAGTACAAATTGTTGAGAAAATAGTCATTTGAATTTGAAAATAAAAAGAGCAAGTAAACAACAAATGATTTTTTAGGATTTTATGCAATTGTATTATGACCATATATTTATTATAAATTTATATCATATTACTTTAGGATCCCATACACATCTTGGGGAAAGATTTGTATGGGAAAGGTGCACAAAATTAAATGTATGTAGGAACATGCATTCACACATATTTGAATACACACATTAAACTATACTACAAGGTGGTCTGACACATGATTATAACTGCATTCTCTATAAGTGATTGCTTGATTGTCTAGTAGCCTATTTTGCTTATGTGTAGCAGTTGTTGTTGCACACGTGCAGTGACGCTCTCAAACTGAACACTTCTGTTCTCCAGCTGACCCAACACCCCCCCAAAAGCCTCCAACAAGTGACGGTTACTGTCCCGACACCCGCAGGTCACCGTCATGTCCTCTCGCCATGCTTGCACTACATGCTCAAACAGAACCATTTCTTCCTCTCTGAGGGCCACGATCCTCCTCCCGAGTCTTTCCTCGTCCTTCCCGGCGTTGGCGATGTCCTCCTTCATCCTCAGTATGCTCAGGTGCATCCTGCTGTTCTCCATGCTCACCTGCTCCAGCTTCCGCTCGCTATTGCGGACACCCGCCTCCACCGCTCTGAGTTCCGAGGCTTGACTGACCAGCAGTCTCCTGTGGTGGGCTCGTGCGGCCTCCAGCTCCGCCTTCATCTCCTCCCTGGGCCTCAGCAAGGTGCCGGTGTTCTCATGGAGCTCCTTCGTGGACAGCTCCAGGTGGGATTTCTCCCTCTTCAGCCCGGCGATCAGACGCTCGAGTCTCTGCAGCGTGGACTCCTCCTGGTTGTGGCGGGCCTCCGCCTCCCTCAGAGTCGCCTCTCTCTCCTCCAACTCCCTCTTCTTCACCTCGCTCTCCCTCAGGGCGTGCTCGGTGTCCCTGGCAAGCTGTTCTATTTCCCCGCGGTACCCGCTCTCCATCTGAACAAAGTCGAGCCCGGCCCGAGTCACTTGACCGGTCAGGGAGTCCACCTCGTCGCTGGACGACAGGCTCCGCCGCAGGGTGACCTCCTCCTGGCACAGTTCCCGGCATCTTTGCCTTGCGCCGCTGATGTCAGCGGTTGCCTTGGTGACGTACGCCTCCTGCTCCCTCTTCGCTTCCTGCAGGAGATGTGCCAGCTGCCCTTTCTCCTCCTCCACCCCACCCATGTTCCTCAGCTCCACCTCGAGCCGACGGTGCAGCTTCTCTCGGCCCTCCTGGAAGAGAGCCCCGTTGAGGACATTGGTCTCCAGCAGCTGGCCGATCTCCTCCTCCATCTCTCGGGCCTCGATGCGGTGCCTGGCGATGGCGGCCAGGCGCTCCTCCAAGCGGAGGGTGGAGAGCTCCAGACGCCGAGAGACGTTGAGGTGGAGCGTCCGGGCCTCGTCCTCCTCTCGCCGCTGGGCCTTGAAGCTCTCCGTTATGTCGGCCAGGGATTCCCGATGGACTCCCCCGGCCGCCTTGCCCTCGTCCAGGTCACGGTCAACCAGGATGAGGTCCTCTTGGAGCCGCTGGGTGGTGGTCTCGCGGTTCTGCCGCAGCTCACGCAGCTCCCTCTCTGAGCTCTCCATCTGCCGCACGGCGTCCCATCGGCTGTGGGTGGCTTCCCTCAGCTGCTGCTCATGCTGGCCACGCGACACCGCCAGCCGCTCCACGGTGCGCTCCAACTGGGTGCTGCGGTGTGTCAGCTCGACCAGGCGGTCGTCTCTGTCCAGTTGCAGATTGGTGCTTTTGTCCAGCTTCTTCTTCTTTCTGGCGTTCTCCCGCTTCTGCTGTAGTGTTTTCTTCGCAGCCTGCTCCACCTCGCCGAGCAGACTGTTCTTGGTCATGTCGAACATCTCCCTCTCTCGCGTCATGTTGCGTTGTAGTGCCATTTTGTTGTGTTCCACGGCAGCAATGCAGGTCTTGAGTTCTTCCACTTTGTTCAAAGTCTGCTGCAGCTGGACCTGCCTGCTGAGCTTCAGGCTCATTTGGTGGTTAAAAGCAGCTATGTCACTCTCATGTTTGGTCTTCACCTGCTCCCTCTCTGGATACAGTAGAGCGTTTTGTCTGATGAGTTCCTCCTGTCTGTTCACTGTGGCTTTGTGAAGCTCTGAGATGCTGTTCAGGTCTGCGTGCAGCTCTTCTATCTCCTTTGCATTCGACTCTCTGGCTGCAGTCACGTCAGCCATTATGTCCTGGCGAATTTTATCTCGTATCTTGTGAATTTGGTGTCTTACTTTGCCATTTTCTATAGTTTCAACTTCTAACTGCTCATGTACAGTGCGCCTGGACGTCTCAAGCTTAGTAACAGCAGCTGCTATTTCTTTGAGATGATGACTGGCTTCAGGGTTGAATGGCACTTTCTCTTCTTTCAACTGCTTGTCTAATTCCCCTAAATGCTCCAAAGCCATCATCACAGCAGGGAAGTCGGGAACCAAACACGATGCCATTATCCGTGGTTGTTTTGTACAGGTATCGTTTAGTATTAAGGTCGGCGTTGAAATGTGTCAGGTTACCAGGGCAACGTCACTCTCTAGCTATGACGAAGGCAGCCTACGGCAAGTCGGTGTTGCCAACATCCGTAGACGTATGTGTAGCCATTGTTGTTTTCCGCACAGTTTTTAGCAGCAAGTAGCTGCACAAGAAAACAAGCATGGATCTCATCCCGAAACCTAACTGTAAATCGAACGTGTGGCAATATTTCGGCCTGATAGCAGGCGAAGGGGGAAAACCACTGGACCCCTGCAATCCGATTTGTCGTCTATGCAGGAGGATTGTGCACAGCAAAAATGGGAGCACAACAAATCTAAGAGCTCACCTGAGAACCCGACACCGTAAAATGTTGGCTGCACGGCCACGCGGTAAGTACTGTTTGGCTATTCGTCGTTTTCACGTGTTCTTATGCTTTGTAAGTCAAACTTTCACGATATACCAGGAATACCAGACAGCTAAAAGAAACGGATTGATATGTCATGCTCAAACATGCCATTTAATTCACATGCAAGTCAGCTGCCCGTTTCATATGCAGTGCAATGTATTTATGTTACGTTAGTGTCAACTTAAGGGCTTCTCTGGTGGTATTAATACACACGATGCGTTATTGGTGTGATTATGGTATGTAAGAGTGTGTATTAAGTTTACTGGCCATGTATGGTACATAGAAATGGTTAAAACGCATAGAAACCAACAAATGTGCAGAAACTAACACGGCCTTCAACCTGTATGGACCGCAAAGCTACAAAACAAGCCAATTGTTGCATGGCTTTGTAAATCCATATCTGTGAACGTTATGCAGCGTGTTATGACAACATGTCTCAGCCTGATCATTGAGTCGGTAGGCTGTTATTAGAGCATGCCCATGGAAGACGCAGCCCTGTAGGCCTAAGTCTTCAAAGTAAACCATTATTAAGTCACCATGTCCATATCCTTTTACCAAGATCAACAGAACTGATTTCAATGTTTTGACATCAATTGCAAACTCCAACTAGAAAATTAGCATGAGCCAACTCGTCGTGTATGCGCCGTTTTCTGTGAGCATGCTAACAGTACCATGCTACCGAGGCTGATGCGGAAGCACGCAAGTCCCCGGGCCCCTAGACACGGACCTGTGATTGATTGAATGATGTTGGCTCATTTGCATATATTTATTTGCGCATAACTCGGCCACTTTTAACTCAATAAAAACATGAAATATATATTATGGTCGGGCATATCTAGGCGGCATGTGTACCACATTGTGTCATTTGGGTTTATGGTTTTCCAAAACGTTCCAGGTACAGAAAAATCTATCCAGACGGACTTTATGGGTCAGCTTCTTCCCCACGCCATCACTCTCATGAACAATTAACCAGCCATGTGACCTGTCATGGCTTCTTCCCCACGCCATCACTCTCATGAACAATTAACCAGCCATGTGACCTGTCATGGCATGTCCTCAGGGCAATGCCTGTCACTCATATCGTACACACCCACAGCCATGTTCATTGTGCAATAATTTATTCATAAATGTATTATATTTAGTATATTTAGTATATTTATAATTACTTACATTAGCATATGCACTTTTCCCACTTTACTGCTATACAAGGATAGCACCACTGTTTACCGTAGGCTTTTGTAGGTAAAACCTACTTTTTGAAAAAACCTACTCTTGCTGTTGTTTGTCATTGCGGTTGTTGAATGTAAGTACAGTGTGAGTTACTGTGAACCGGAGTCAAATTCCTTACATGTGTAAAAGTATGTTTGGCCAATAAAACCCGATTCTGATTCTGATTGAGGCAAAAAGGTTCAGCATGTCAAATAAGACCCAGATACCAAGCTTCGTCTAACGGGGTGGGCGGGGCGTGGAGCGGTTAGTGTGGGACGTTGGAAAACAGTGGTTAGCTGTAATGGTAATGGTAAACTCTGACAATGGTAGTTTACGACAATACTGCATAAATAAACATCGCCATAAACTTATTTGCAAACTTCCGTGCTACTTGTCGGCTATACAGGCATTGCTACTTTATTCATTGAATGAGACGCTGAAAGTGCACAAGTAAACTATTTGTCAAACGTCCACTTTATTACTTGAATGAGAGACTCTGAACACGCTGTTGCACATTTGCCTGCTGCCGTCTCCGCTGTAAGATTTCCTGTTCTGTGTATTCTGGCTCAAATAAATATCCGTCATTCCTTCCACTCGGTAAGACTTTGCTGAAGTTAGTTAACTTTTAAGTTAGTTAAAATCTCGTGTAGCTCTTCAGGCTAACAATAACAAGGCAACTGAATCTCACGGAGCCAAACTCCAGGCTGATTGGCCAGGGTGATTTTGCCGGGAGGGGAAGGCACTGAGAAAGTGCTTGTAGTTTTTTGAAAGACCGGTTGTCCCGGGAAAAAGCCATTTGCCGGGACATTCCGGGGAATTAAAATAGCCGCATTTTGATACACAGAACGCATTTATAAGCAGTTTTTCATTTGTAGGCTTTTGTTAGGCAACTTGGAGACCATTAAAATATCGGAAATCGGAAGAACGTCCCTTTAACTAAAATGCAATTAAACGTCTCACATTTCAAAATGTTCCCAATGGATATAACATTAAAATAGTTTTTTAGAGTGTATCCCACTAGCTCTACAGCTCTAAAAAACGGTTTTGTGTTGAACCTTACAGAGTATGGAGTTTTGGATTCTGGCTCAGAAAATCCCATGAAGGACGGTCCAGGTCACCTGACCACTCCAAACCAAAACTACATCTCAGATGCAGCAGTTCGACCGGGGGAGCCCTGGCTGGAGGGAGGGCCCTCGCGGGCAGCGCTCTCCCTCCCCTTTTGCCTGAATTTGTGGTTGGAACCCGAGCCCAGCAACGTGTCACCTCCCGGATCCTCGTCTAAGGAGTGGGTGGTCGAGATGGGGGTGTACGCCAAGCTTCACCTTCAGGAGGGTTTGGTATTTGGACCCTTTGTCGGGGAACTGGTCCGAGGATCACTGCGAACCAGCCTCACCAATGCCTGGATTGTGAGTAGACCAGTCGAAGTAGAAAAGCTGGTTACTGCATTAATTATGTTGCCCCATTGGCCATGAGGAATACACCTTTTTGGACGCCTTGGTGAATGCAATCCACTTTAGCCTGTACTGTTTGAATTTAACTAACCATACATTTTGCTCACATCTCCAGATTAGGGAGGATTCTGAATTCTACTACGTAGATGGTACAGATGAAAACAAATCTAATTGGATGAGGTGAGCAATTCACTTTTCACTTGGCTTAAGTAAGATTTTACAGTGTCAACATTAACTATTAATTAATCAAATGCCTAACCCCCGTTATCTAAAATTCACTGTAAGCCACTTTGGATAAAGGCATCAAAATGACTAAATGCAAAAAAAAATGTGTTAGGTATGTCTCATATGCCACTAAGGAGCAGGATCACAACCTGATTGTGCTCCAGCTGAACCATCAGATCTACTATAAAACCTCAAAGCCAATCTCGGAGGGAGGCGAACTCAAGGTCCGGATTGGCGAGGACTACGCTGGAATACTATGCCTGGGTGAGTCGGCAGAAGCACCATCTTGTTCCAAGTTCAATGAATTTGTCCACAGGTATGGGGGATGACATGGAAGTTGGAAGCATCATTTTTGTACATAATCCTGTTGTATTATCTTTGTTTTTGAAGATACTGGCGATACAAGGTGTGACTTCGGGATAAAGGAGAGCATCCTGCGGCTCTACCTGGACGTCCAACTGGTGACCCTGGAAGAGCCCAGCTCGTCGCTGTGGTTCAACAACAGCCAATCACAGGACACCATGCCCATCATCCACAAGGTGACAAGCACGTCAACCCCAGATTCGGCTGTCGACTCTGGTGGTGCCTGTGCTTCCAGCCAGCCTTCTCTTTATCTTCACGAGGAGTATAACTTTTTCCCAGGAACTGAAAACCTTTTGACTCACCCTACCGAAGCCCTCAGTCGACTTTGGTACTTCTATGGATTCAAGCCGGACCCCACTGGCCAGCCCATTGACTGGAGTATGGCGGTGTGTAAGCTATGTGGTGACCAGGTAGCCTCTGGAGACACCGTGAACCACCTGAGTAGTAAACACGAGATTAGTTCACATCGCTTCATCAAGGGCCAGAGAATCCGGAACCCTCTGACATCTGGTAATATATTTAGTGGTACTTCTTATCTTCATTGCAAAGCATTGTACTCTTCTGCTCATGTAAAGAAGTCATTAGAGAGCCAGGTCGAAGTTATATGCGGCCCATTCTTTAATTGTAAAAATGTCCCTGTACTCATTTAATTTAGATGCTTTCTTTTGATAATCTAAACTTGTTTGATTTGTATGTTTAAGTATGTCGACCGCCATCACTTGATCAATGCATTTTTTTAACTCAAGGTTTTTCATCATTGATCAATAGGTCAAAGGTCCAAGGCTCTGGCCCCAATCCTCAGCAGCTCACCGGATTGGGCCTCTACGCCCCCCTTGCTCCCTCAGCGCTCGGACAGTTTGACCAATGCCATTGGCAACTTTCTGATCAGGGACCTCTACCAACCGGCCATGGTAGAAGGGCAAGGTTTCAGGCAGTTGATACGGAGCCTCCTGCCCGCCTACAAAGAGCTGCCCTCGGCCTGCCTGCTGGAGGCCGTCCTGAAGGACCTCCACACAAAGAAGAAGGAGCGCCTGCGGCAGCTTTTAAGGTGTAAAACAGTGATCCAGGAAGAAGAAGAAGAAAACGCTTTTGACTACACGCCACAATCGGAGACAAACGAGACATTTCGTCATCACACGGACATGTCTCATTTAGTCACGCTGAGTGTCGATGTCTGGCTCCACGTGTGGCAGGGGGAAACGAGTAGGAACGCGACTCTCTGGGTGCATTATATAGATGCAAACTTTGATTCTCAGAACTGGGCGCTGACCACCCAAAGGCTGGTGGAATGTGAGACGGAACACGTGGGAGCCCAAGTGAAAAGGATGGCCCTCGAGTGGGGAATCCCTCGCTCCCATCTAGTCCTGCTTGGAGGTGACACCGTTGAGAAGGGAAGCCTGGGGCTGAAAAGACGCAACCAAGGTGGCGAGCCAGACGGAAGTGACCATGCTCCACACATCCCCTGCTTTTTTGCCGCTGTGCAAGGCTGCATTGAAGAAGTGATGTCATTTCCCGTCATCTCGGAAACCCTGAGGATGTTTCAAGACGTCCTCTCGGGACTGTTCACAGTGTGCCCGAAGAGCAACCCATTTCGGTCTCAAATCGAGCTGCTGTTACTTAAAATACCGTTGGGGGAACGGGCTCATTTACAGTCATGGGCTCACAGTCCGCTTAGCTGGAAAAGTCTCTTCACTGTGATAAACATTCTCACCAAACATCAAAAGTTGGTCTGTGACCTGATCAAGTTGGAAACGGGCACCATAATAAAACACGAGGTGTCCGCCGAGAGCGCAGCTGACGCGGGCAGTATAGTGGTCCCCGGCGAGTCCGAATGGAAGGTTCTGCAGGAGCTCTGCGCGGTCCTGAAGCCCATGGACGTGGCTTGTCAGACCCTCGCGAAGGAGGCCTTCCCTCGTCTCTCGCTGGTCAAGCCCATCCTCATCGGCCTGCTCACGCGCCACCTTGTCTCCCAGCCCAACGACGCGTTGCCCCTCACCATGGGGGTGAAGATGAGAATGAGGGAGAGATTGGCGAGTTGCTACGGGAACCCAGCCGTGAACCGGATTCTATGCGTGGCGTGTTCTCTCGACCCCCAGTTCCGTCACCTGGGATTCATGGAGGCCACGGTACGCTCAAAAAAAATTAAATACATAAATAAATAAATACGTGTTTTTGCTTGTTTGTAAATCAAGTGTTTCATTGGAATGGAGGGCGATTTTATGTTTTGTCCCGTAACCTGATCATCTGTTGTGCTTATTCTCAAGGAGCAAAGCACCACCCTTGATTGGCTGAAGGAAGAGGCAGTCAAGATGCTGAAGGAGGACCAGAGGGGGAGCATGGCCGGTGAGCGGAGTCGGATCAAGAGAAGCTCCTCCCTCTCGTCGTCTGATTCGTACGACAACCAGCCACGGAGGAGCAAGCGCATCAGAAACGCCCCACCCATCAGCTTCAGAGGGTGCGACGACGCAGAGGACGAGGACAGCGACGCAGAGGGCGGGGCTGAGAAGGCGGACCCCCAGGAGGGTCTGTCTGGAATGCAGTTCTTGCTTGGCGACCTGTTGGGCTCCCCCGTAGGAGGAACGGGAGCCCTGGCAGAGGAGGAGGCCGTGGACATAGAGCTGTCCCTCTTCACAGCCGACAAGAGGCCTTCCCTGGGAGTTGAGCCGCTGGAGTGGTGGAAGTCCAAAGCGGGGCAGTTCCCGCTGCTGGCTGCAGTTGCCAGGGCCTACCTGGCTGCCCCGGCGGTAGCAGGGAGCGCTGCACAGGACTTTGCAACGGAAGGAGCAATCAACAAGAAGAGAAGTAACATACCTCCGGAGAGCCTGGCTGAGATGTTGTTCCTGCATCATAACCACATGACCAAACCCACTGAATGAGAAGTCTTTTATATCAGAAAACTACACAAACAAATGTAACGCCTGCCTTGTGGGAATGATTTTCTTTATTGAACTGACTGTTATGTTATTAGGATTAAAGACCATGATGTCAGATACGAGTAGAATATATCGTGTGTGTGTGTGTGTGTGTGTGTGTGTGTGTGTGTGTGTGTGTGTGTGTGTGTGTGTGTGTGTGTGTATTTGTGTGTAATAGTGTGTAATAGTGTGTACTAGTGTGTAGTAGTGT
>OMNO01015135.1:0-10546 GCA_900303215.1 Trachyrincus scabrus | reverse complement strand
TCATGTCTAACTTTCTAAACTGGTTAACTAACCTGTTTCTAATAAGTCTTGCTGCAGTTATTGGTCATTTTGTCGTTAACACTTAAAAGAATACTCATTTTTCTCAGTCAGCCCAGCGCGCATTCGACCGAGTTAGTTAGTAACCCTAACCCTCGAGTTAGTCGAAATCAATGGACGCGGATGAGATTGACTAGCTCCGTCGGTGAAGTGTAAAGATATTTTCACGATTTCACTCATCTTTGTGAAGAGGGAAAAAAGACATCTTGATTGAGCTACATTTGGAGTTTGTTTAGCTTTCGTCCTTGTGCAAAGTCACAAGCCTGTGCAGTGCATAGGTTAAGTCAATTGCTAAAAGAAATTCAAAGAAATCGCTAAAATATCTTTATGGCTTGTACATCAGCATGCATCATGGGAGTTTTTGCTGGCGATACTCCGCCATATTGAGAGGACTCCAGAGTCCTAAATCTGCATGAGAAACGCTGTGGCAGTTTCAAACAACAATGTCTCCCTGTAATGACAACTAATCTCACGATTACTAAACAATGACCAAAAAAACATAGCTACCAACACATTAAGTAACATTCCAATGCTCAAAATGGAGGCGGTCATTGCGATGTGACGCCACGATGTACGAGCCCTATTTTACCCTCACTTCACACTTCTATTCAATCTCCACTGATTTTTGGCTAACTCGGTTGAATCGAGCGCTGGGCTGGTTGAGAAATAATGGTACGGTGCTTCTTGTTTGTGGAAAATAATTTCCCCAAAAGTTGTATTTGTTTAACACCTGTGTTTGTAAGTTAAAGTTCATATTTTCTAAATTTTAAGAAGACAATTCCACAATGTAGTACCTCGTCTTTTTTTTTTTTACAACCCTGTCTCCAACAACGGTCTATTATTATTAACCCTAGGCTACTAAGGAGATGATAGTATTGAAGTGATATATTTTGACCATGAACAAAATGTTACAAAAAACTTTAAATTCTGTGTACAAAAACACAAATAAACCGTACCAAAAAAATCATTAATCTTTGTAAATGTACTAATACTTTACAGTACAAATACATTGAGGTATGTCCACCCCATTAGTTTGTCCTGTTCTGGCCTTACTGAAAGATTAGTTTTATTTTTACTAAACATATTTTAGAAGGTCAAACCAGGACCGTGGTACATGTATACAAAAATACACATGACACATTTCCCCCCTCTACTTCTTTGCCTCAGTTGTTAAAAGACCCAGATTGACATCCTGTCTTTTCTGTCTTTCTTGACCAAGTCGTCTGCAGTGAATGAAGACGTTCAGAGGATGGATGAACACTAGCAGTATAAGGAAAGTCAAGGCGATATCCACCTTGTGTTTTTTGCAAGTACACTACAATGTCCTTGCATACATATTTATTGAGGAACTTCATGATTCAAAACTGCACTTCTGTCACCAAGCATGATTTAGAACCGTAAAATGTTGTTTTCTTACATAAAAAGGGTCTCCGTTCAGGGTTTCTTTGACCAAAGCACCACCACTTTGAGCACCACACCTAACCCCCTCATCCACTCCTTAAAGGTGCTATAGGTAAGATTTAAGAGCTTTCATTTGAGTGTAATTTGTTAGAAATGCCATAGCCACCTGTCAGCCATTAGTGAGTGAAATGCTCTCTGAGAATATCTGTTTCTAGTTGACTGCGCCTGTCTCTGTATGAGACAATTTAGTTTTATACTGCTCCCGGCTCGTTTTTGAGGGAGGGGGCATTCTTTTGGGTTGTTTAGTTCCAAAGTCTTGCTCTTTTCTGCTCTTTCTCTCTCAAATCTTACCTACAGCAGCTTTAATGAAGAAGGCCACTAGCGTCCTTGTATTACCTAGGGCGGGGTTGTTGTCGGAGAGGCGGATCAGCGTAGGGTTGAGGGTGCCTATGAAGAGGTAGTGCCTGAGCTGCATTAGGGACAGCCACAGTAGGTGCCAGAGGAAGAACCAGGACTGCACGCAGCTCCGGAAACTAGGCACCGTGGCGGAGCATAGTTCACATGTTACGGTACACTAGGCACCGTGGCGGAGCATAGTTCACATGTTACGGTACACTAGGCACCGTGGCGGAGCATAGTTCACATGTTACGGTACACTAGGCACCGTGGCGGAGCATAGTTCACATGTTACGGTACACTAGGCACCGTGGCGGAGCATAGTTCACATGTTACGGTACACTAGGCACCGTGGCGGAGCATACTTCACATGTTACGGTACACTAGGCACCGTGGCGGAGCATACTTCACATGTTACGGTACACTAGGCACCGTGGCGGAACATAGTTAACGTTACGGTACTTTGATGATTGAGTCTAGACCAAAGGTTGGGGTTCCGAAACAGTTTCATGCCGTGACCCCACCACCAAATATGTTTTACATTGTCATCACCGTGTCAATATACTAATAAAATAAAATATAATATAAATATTTGTATCAAATAGAAATATTGTTTGTGGCCACCCCTTGACCCACTTGGTCGCCTGCTGCGACCCACTTATGCATCCCGACCCATAGTTTGAAAAGTCAGTTCAATCTGGATACTATCATGCACATTCCAAGGAATTTCTTTTTTTTCAACATCCATATTATTTTGCTTCCGGAATCTCCGCATCATCCACATACAGAATGACCAACACCATAAGTGAAGGGCTGCATGCTTGTCACCAAATAATTGTAATCTTTTAATGCTAGCTTAGTTTGAAACAGTTCTTACAGGGGCTCACACTGGTAATACAACATTTGAGAACCTCTGAGTACAATATCCCCTGTTGTAGTGTCTTGGCTTTGTATTCAGTACGAGGCTACATCATGATCACTGCACTAGCAATACATTTTTCTGAGAGCTGGGCTTCAGAGACCTTTTCAAGTTGTCCCAGCGCGTCCGCCGTCTTGGTCTCCGCCGCGTCGGTTGCCGTGGCTACTTGCCTCATCTTCTCTGACTCCTCCACGTTGTACGTGTTGGACTTTCTGAATCTCAGTCTACATGAAAATATGGCAAAGTGTTCTAACTGGCTTGCCAAATGTGGTGTTAATTTGCATTGAACATTTTTACTTTATCGAAACGATAATAATATATAGAGTGTGTTTGACGAGGTCTGGCAGCGTGGCTCACCCATAGCTGTAGTCACTGGGAGGACTATAGGGAATGTGGGTTCTGGGCATCAACAGGAAGGTCCTGAGAAGATGTATGATGCTGCAGAAGGACAAGACCAGGAAGGAGGTTTGGATGGAGATGTTCTGTTCATACAGTACCTGGAAGAGAGACAAAACTAACCGTTGATACCCTTACAAAGAAACACAATCCCTGGGTCAATCTGATTCAGGTAGATTACTATTCAGAATTCTGAATAGATTGAGCATGGAATTACCTAGTTAGTTCACAAAGTATATGTATGTGTATCACGTATCAGATGTATCAGAAATGGTAATAATGAGCAACAACAAAACAAGCATGTGTCCGATGTGGAAATTGACTATTTGAGCCTTGAAGCGTGTTACATAATTAATTTGTCATTATATAACATATACAATTTAATTAAAAGACATGGAAGGATTTAGAAAATACATGGTGTGGAAATCTTGGTCTGTCTTCGTAGATCACATGCTTCCTAGATACGTAGCAACTCTTGGTAGCATTACCACGTATTAATGTTTCAATGACCACCAAGTTACTGTTTGACAAGCAAGCTAAAACGCTCAGCTGTATTTGCCCAGTAGTGTCCGTAGAAAAACAACACTCATGCATCTCCAGGCATACTTGAAGGTGGGCGTGTACTTTTTTGTGTCTTTTTTTATTGTCTGACACTTGGCAGTTACCTTAACGATGAGGAAGACTGAGGAAGAGGAGTCAAAGGCCCCATTGTAGATAGTGATGATAGTGGAGCAATGGACAGAGAATAGGTTGCCAATCTTCACCAAAAGCATACAGTCATACAGTCAGTTCAAAGCTGCAGTCTTCCTGTGCCGGAGCATTTGCACAAAAGCATTTGCTCGCTCATTCAAAAAAATGCAGGCATTGATGTACGCTCAAGTGTCTGGTGAATGGTGTGTTCACCTGCATGTTAGTTAGGAGGAGCATAATCCCTCCAACAGCAAGGCAGGGCAAGGCCATAAAGAGCAGCACAGAGTATGCTACATGGCAGTGGAACATGGATACATTTAAGGATTTTAATTGCCGTGAAAAAGGGGAAGGAACTGTCAATCAATTAGAGAATTTCTGTTTGTACCTGCATTGGAGAAGGCCAATAGCAGAGTTCCAACATTATACAGGGATCTGGAGGGCAGGAGAAAGGTTTACAATGCATTCATTTTGATTTCAGCACATTTGATCTTGTTTGACCATATCATAATAACAAGTGCATTATTTTACTCAAGAGCACAGGCCACGCCCTACCCATCCATTAGATGAGCATTCTGTTTCTTTGGAAACAAGTGAGCAATTTGAACCGTTAACGTATTACACATAGTTTCTATAAAACACATTTATTGGTCCTTTATGTAAACTGCACAACTGTGTATTTATTACACTCTACTATCAGCCTGTGCCCTTACACGGATGTGCCATTCCACAGCGACAACATTTTCTACAAGCATATCTGTGTTTTAGATCTCTCTTTATATCACCTTTGAATGTTCATAATAGGAGAATGGGACAAGAACTCACATTCCTAGAAGTCTGGTTGCCATGGTACCAAAGCGATCAAATAGGTAGCCATTGGGTAGACTCAGGAAGCTGATGAGGAACGAAGCGATTGTAAAGACCAAAGAGAAGTGCTCATCTTGACCACTGCAGCCTAGAAAAGAGAGGGACAGACAGACAGACAGACAGAGAGAGTTCATGCATTAGCCCCAAGACATGTTCTGCTTTCCAGCAGAACATGAACACATTTGACTGAAGTACCCACCTTGTTTCAGTACAAACACTAGAGAGGCATAACCAAACAGCAAGCCAGTGAAGCCCAGACACTCCACTATACCCGAGGTCAGAGCCAACCCGTACAGAACCTTGTTTCCTCCATGGTATCTTGGCATGTTTCAATCTTCAACGTTTAAAAAAATGTAAAGATTGAGATTCGCTACAGATCATCCAGGAGACAACAAAAACTGTGCGCTATTCAATGAGCATTTTATGGCATCCTCAAGAAGGCATCTTCTTCTTTCACTTCTTCCTGTGCATGTTGGGTGGCCCCAGTTATATAATATATAGGCTATATAATAAGATAAGATAATCTAGGTTAAATTAACATTGTCAAAAGACCAAATAGGTCACTTTGTATGACGTATAAGAACTGTAAAACAGTGTGCTGGGAACCACATAACGCAGTACCCAACAGCATGGTTCAGCACGAGGTGAGAGACGCAGTGTAATCCAGATTAGTTAAATGCAATCTGTCTCTAAATGCATACAACCAGTCACATTACGGTCATCCAGATTTTTGTGTGACATAATAATATAGGTCTACTCACTGAACGTTTAATTAATTCTGAAGAGGCCATTTCGGCGAATTTCCACTTTTATAGGAGCCTAGTGTAGGCTTACTTTTAAGGTAAATCCAAATATATTGGATTTAAGATTTTACATTTTCACGGATGGCACAGTATGGACAGCATGAATCCTATAAGGGTACACCGTTATTAGTACACAACTGAGTTAGATTAACAAAATAGGAATTGCCAGAAGCAACAAGTTCCAACAAGCAAAATAATGTTTGTTAACATGAAACACCTTTATTAGAAAATTACAACCAATAATAATAATAATAATAATAAATGATTCGTTCAGTCTCTTGCACCTTCATTACTGATAGTGAGTTTAACACAGCTCATGTTTTTTTTTATAGTTTTGCTCCACTCCACATTATACTACAATTACTTTGTAGTATAAAAACTGCCCGGGGTGCACACAATAGCCGGGGTAGGTGTTAAAATGACCCGACGCCTGGGTTCTGACACCTGTAAGGCATCATAAAAACCCATAATGGTAGGCCTACATGTTCTTCTGGAACACGCCTCGCACCATCATGTATTACCCCACACCACTTCCCTTTTAAGTTAAATGGGCATCCCTCTCTCCTGTCTTCATAGCCTCCTTGTTTAGTGTTTCCGTTCGCTGGGCGTGTACTTCCTTTTGTGTTTGCGTCTGCCGGCTGAGCTGCCTTCTGCAGTGGAGGTGAACGTGAAGCGGGTGGGCGAAGGTGAGCAGAGATGCGATGGTCAAAGCTACGTATGCCTGGGGACGGTCGTGGGACACACAGAGGGGAAAACGATTAAGAAAAATTTAACAGACACACGTATGGATGCAAAACCTAGGGTAACTATAGCAAATAAAATTTAAAAACATACATACAAATATGAATTCACATTATGAATATTAGATTATGATACATCACATTAACTCTACAGAGTCAAGTCCATATTTGCATTTGAGAGGCTAGCCAGAAATTCATATCATACAAGGAGCGGAGGCTATAGCATTTACGACATTATGTCATTAACGTGATTCCTTGAACTATTAACTAACTAACTATCGTACATCGGTTTTGTAAAGGTTTACATATGCTTACAAAGCAACTAGAGATGATAACCACCAGAGGACAGTATTTTCAAGGTACCCTAATATTTCTTTATTCAGGAAGTCACAGAAATCTCAATTATACATATTCTAGATCTAGATACAAAGGTCATAGTAAATCCAGTTCAGTTAACAACATATACTCTCAACCTAACCGGGTTGGTTGGATTTAACCAGCCTGTGATCATTAAGTGCAGGCTTGAATTGAACTCTGGTATTATTTTCCATGCCCTAATGGGGGTATGCCTACTCCTGGGGTACTTTGAAGGATTGCAAGGGGTACTAAGAAGGTTTCTAGAAATCTGAATACCACCTTGATAAATTATTAGGTAAATCAGAATACTTGCATACAAGTTCGGTATGAACGACAACAACCATAAGTTAAGCACAAGCCCGTGTGAGTATTCACACCAACCATGTCATGTTCATGTTTATAAATAACATTCACATACATTATTTAGGTTAAAACATAATGTTTTGTGCTGGTGAAAGGGGTACTTGGCTGAAAAAAAATATCTTAGTACATTAGGAAAAAACTGTTTGAGAACAACAACAACTGAGAACAACGGTTACTCAAGTATCATCATGACTGTGACTGTGCACAGCAAAAGAAGAGGAATTCTTGTTCAGACAAGAATACAATAATATATTGTGTGTTGCTTCGACATGTGTAGAACTATATGCCAGTCATGCTTCACAGTAGAGAGGCTAAGTCACGCCCACTTCATGTGTCACGTCTGGACCATAGAAACTGAAAAGGTTGTATGGGAATCAATGGAGCTAAATTAAAAAAAAGTTTTGATTTCAATCAGAATGTCCATGAAATGTTCCTGGCAGGGTTTGTCTAATTTAAATTGAATTTTCCACATCAAGAAATATGTAATTTGTTTAAAGAATGTCATGGGTATGGCTCAATGAGGTAGCAAAAATCAGCGGGAGTAACTTTGATGACAGGAACTGCCAGGAACATTTCATGGAGATTCAGATTGAAATCAAAACTTTTTTAATTTAGCACCGCTCACTCCCACACAACTTTTTCCGTTTCTAAGGTCCAGACGTGACGCATGAGGTGGGCGTGACTTCGCCAGTCTATTGATTGAGATTTTCAGTGTTTGATTAAGGATGGCTTTGAAATCCTGCTTGTGAATACATACTCTACCCCATACCCTACAGGCTCAACGTATCTCAGATTCTGTGAATTGAACCTCTGAAATAGAAATCTACTCTTTATGGCACCAGAAATACCAACAGTGCTCGGTTTTCCTTTCTCCAAAGTGGGTCGTAGACAAATACATAGCAAACACTGGAAGCATTGCCCTTTTTGTCTTGTTCGACAAGATAACTTCCTTCAGTAAGAAACAGACAGGAAGTAGAGATTAGAAGCCAGGGAGCTACACAATCCTCTACTACTTTAAGACACCTGTTGCTGTCATATATATATATATATGCTATATATCATTTTCATGACTCTTTCGTCTACTCACATAGAAAGGGTCTCCTTGGAGCGTCTCATTTATGAATTGCACTACCGGGATTTGAAGCAGAAGGATCATCGCCGATAAGGACATAATCAAGCCTGACAGCTTCCCAAAGTGACACGTCGGGAAGCTGCAACAGAAGAAAAGGGAATAGGAACAGGGTTAGGGTTAGGGTTAGGGTTAACGCACAAACAGACACAAAGGAGAACGACGTGAAGGCATCCGTACGCATGGCCGATGAAGGACTGGTGTCCTCCGTACATGAAGACGCTGTTGATGACCTGCATGGCGAAGGTGACGTACTGCAAGGGAAGGACCGGCACGGTGAAACAGATGCAGAAAAGGAAGCCCTGCAGAGAGGTGAGGGCCAGGGACAGCGGGAAGGCGCTCAGGTCTGTCGCCTGCATGCTCTCACCTGAGGACAAAGGCAAAGGGGCAATGGATCAGTTTAGTCCTGGGAGCAGAGAGACGGTGCAGATTGTGTGAATAAGTACCTTCATTGAAAACACCATTTCTATTTCTACCTTTCCCTGGTGACCAGCCAAAGCAATTGGTGCCACGACTGACTTAAACGCATTAGTGTTAATCAAACTATTGAAGTGCATGATGCTGTATATGACACCCACCTAGGTCGAGAGGTCGGTGCTTGTTTCTGTCCAGTATGAGGCCGTTGAAAGGTGTGCACAGTACTCCACAAAACTGGATGTAGGCAAATACGTTGGTGTACAGACTCACTTGGGAGGGGGAGAAACAGGCATGGAAGACACATACACAGAACATAATGCTATGGAGACAGCAGGGAACATGTTTGACTTGTTCATTGTGGCAACACAATGTTAAACAACAAGCACTAAAGGGCACTATTCAGTCACTGATGCAGAAGTAAATCATTTGAGAAGATCATGGGCAATACAGTGCACCGTTTCAAAACCCGCCTTTGACCTCAAAAGCAATAACGCCAGTCAATTACACATTCTAATACCTTTCTACAGCTCGTGTATTAAAAGCAATTGTTCCACGATATCCAATATAATGATTGCAGCTCATTGAGCTCAACGTTAATATGCACCACAAAAAGGGCCAATACAAGGCCAGTATCCTCTGTAATGGATCACTCAAATTATTGTTATTGCCAAGTTGGTAGCAAGTTGCTGTTTACCTAGGTCTAGGTCATTGCCTGCCAGCCGGTTGAGTGTGGGGTTGAGAGTTGCCAGGAACAGGAAGTGACAAAACTGCAGTATGGCAATCCACAGCAGATGCCAGAGAAAGAACAAGGACAGCACACAACTCCAGAAGCTAGGCACTAGACAAGAGAAGTTCAAGACCATTATATTACAAAGCTTCACTCGGATGCTAGAAGAGAGGACACAAAACAGACATTGTACAATACCTTCCACTTTCAATTGTTCACCTCTTTCAGATATCACCTCCAAGTGTTCTCCCTCAGTCATCCATTCGTTCACCTTTCCTCTGCTTTCTCGTCCTTGGCAAGGACAGTTCAGCCTGGCAAACAAAGTGGATGGATTAGAGACAAACAAACATCCACCGCAGTGGGATCAGGTTTGACTGCTGCTGACAGTGGCTGGTTTGGTGTGCTGGGGATGTGGGTGGTTTGGTGTGCTGGGGATGTGGGTGGTTTGGTGTGATGGGGTTGTGGGTGGTTTGGTGTGATGGGGATGTGGGTGGTTTGGTGTGATGGGGTTGTGGGTGGTTTGGTGTGATGGGGATGTGGGTGGTTTGGTGTGATGGGGTTGTGGGTGGTTTGGTGTGATGGGGTTGTGGGTGGTTTGGTGTGATGGGGATGTGGGTGGTTTGGTGTGATGGGGATGTGGGTGGTTTGGTGTGATGGGGTTGTGGGTGGTTTGGTGTGATGGGGATGTGGGTGGTTTGGTGTGATGGGGATGTGGGTGGTTTGGTGTGATGGGGATGTGGGTGGTTTGGTGTGATGGGGTTGTGGGTGGTTTGGTGTGATGGGGTTCATTCTGACCCGTATTTGTAATCAGCTGGTAGCGGGTAGGGGATATGTCTTCTGGGCATCAGGAAGAAAGTACTCATAAGATGCCAGATGCACCCGCAGGAAAGGACCAGGAAGGTCGTTCTGAGGGAGACTCCTTGCTCATGCAGCAACTAAACAACAGATACGAATGTTATATTGCACCAGCCAAACTCCATATCTCCCTATTGCTCTTTGTATGGCAACCTAGTGTAGGGTCAGTGGTGCGTAGAGTACTGAAAATCTATACTCAAGTAAAAATTTAGTATAAGTATATTTAGTGTACATTTATTCCCCTCTGTTTCAACTGTTGCACCTTAATTTCCCTCGGGATAAATAAAGTCTTCTTGAATCTTGAATCTTGAAGTACAATTACTCCCATAAAAAATGACTCAAGTAAAAGTGAAAATTACCATTTGAGAAACCTACTCAAGTAAAAGTTAAAAAAAAGTACAAGTTACTTTGCCAGGGATTGTCGCTGGATCT
>OMNO01015133.1:0-10742 GCA_900303215.1 Trachyrincus scabrus | reverse complement strand
GCTGCTCTGGGGGCCGGAGAGCCACTATGCTGGCTGTGCCCTGACAGGCCTGCATAGTGCTACTGTATCCTCAGCACAGCAGGCGGCCTCAGCCAGGGCCACCTGCACGTTGACAGCAGGGGGTCTGCAGCGGGGCACAAACAAATCTGTTGGTAATGGCGATAGTGTGGTAATGGTGCAGTGTGGTGCGCTTAACGTATGCCAAGTAATACAGGGTAACTGTGGTGATGGAGTCACAGTGCTTCCTGAAGGACGTCAGGCAACAACATGATTACATTAAGAGGGCAAGGTTACAAATGGTGGCGTGTGTGCTTTCCCAGCAATACTATTTATCAGTCATTTAGCTTTTTTCCAAAAAGACTTAAAGCAAGGAATTATTTTTAGATGCATGTCATTATTGAGCAGGCATTTCAGACTGCAAATATTGGGGTTCGAACCCAGAACCTTTGCAGCTGAGGGTCAAAAACCCTAACCACTATCTGCCCCTGCTAAAAAACTACTCTAAAAACGACTAAGTTGCCCCTTAAAACAACCATTATACCAAGAAGACATAATGTAGTAAATATAATGTGCAGCATTTTTGACAATTTGGGGTCCAACAGAACCACTGGACTGGAACAAAACCAGGTCCAGTTCTCTAGGACATGTTCAGACCCAGGTCCAGTTCTCTAGGACATGTTCAGACCCAGGTCCAGTTGCTCTTGGTTATGTTGCTACAGGGGCCTGTGATTTGGTTGAAATTGACAGGTACATTTCAGGTTGGTTACAATTGGTTTGCTCCATGAAGACGTGTAGTTTAGTACCCTAGCTTTCTCATTAGGTGAAAGAAATAGAATTGACAGAAGATGGCTATTGACACTTTGTGCACTTCCCATCTTTATACGTGAGAAAGACAGAGAGAGAGAGAGAGACAGACAGAAAGAGATGTGAGGGATCAACTTTTGGAAGCTTCATTTACAATAAGCTGTGAGGTTAAGTAGCATTTTGAGCAAACGCTGGGACTGTGAGTGTGAATATCAATGGGAGGCTTAAGGGCCAAGGCAGCCACTTAATCAGGGCTCAACACCAGGGGGAAGGAGGAAGAGGAGAGAGAGCGGGATGGACAAGGGAATTAATATGTAGCGCACACATTAATTATGCAATCACCGCCTTAATCTGCGCAGATCTGGACGAGCTTATGTTAACAGAAGCTCAAATTTACTGTAATGACAGCATATTTACATTGACTAAAACTACGAAATCAATATGTAAATGTAATGTTTGTTGTAGCTAACCGAGGGAAGATTGGAAATGTGTGGAGTGGGAAGTGGCTGCATATGTAATAGGGCTGAGCATAAGGGAGAGACGGTGTGTGAGAGAGAGAGAGAGAGAGAGAGAGAGAGAGAGAGAGAGAGAGAGAGAGAGAGAGAGACTCATAAATAAGGATCCAGCTAATATCATCATGATTTGTTTGGACACAGTCCCGAGCTGCTGCTGGCAGACAAATAAACAAATAAACAGCTAAACGCAGAGTGAGGAAAGTAGAAAGAATACAGAGACTGGGATAGATGGAGGAAGAAAAATGGAGTGTTACTATGTATTATTTTAAATATCCCATAGGTAATTTATTCAAGTTCCACCGAGGAACCTGACCCACTGATCTTTCATTGGTACATCTACAACACACCACTACTGGACTACTGCTCGGGGAAAAACCCTAGTAGTCTGCAAGTCTTCACAAACAGAAGGACAAAAAATATATATATCCCTCAGCACCATGACTTTTCTCCCCCATATAGCTTTTTCTAAGTGCCTGTCTTTATCTTGAGATGGTAGTAGGACCCTAAGCACTGTGTTGACGGGTGTGTGTGTTTGCTCCAGTGTGTATAGCACTCTCTCACTTCTCTCTCTGGACATGCAGAGGCATCTGGGGCTACTTGACACGACATAAGGTGGATGGGAGGAAAATGTCACTTAACTTTGAGGACGATAGAAATCGGAGCATTTTCTTTCCGACGGGAGCAAAGTGAAGCTAAACAGATTGGTTTCGTTCTGAGGTAAAGCCCACCATCTCCGCTGTGAGTCCCTACGGCACAGAGCAGACTCTAGACCTTATTAAACTAGCACTGTCAGAAGCACGCGCTCACACACACACCTGAAACACATTCACACAAGCCCACTCGCACACTTTATCAACAACTCTATCGACACACGCAAAAGAAATCACCCCAATATTTGAATGGCGACTTGATCACCTTGTCCCGAGTCGAAGCTCGCAGGGAGGGAGGCCACAGACAACCAGGCACACGCACAGTCCTCTTACCTTCTCCATATCTTACATCCACAACAAAACAGGCGGCCGCGGAACCGCTCGGGTTCCGCTCCGTTCTGTTCCGCCATGTTCTCGCACCAAGGCTGATCAACATGCTAGCCGTTGGATACTCCCCATCACTGCGGTGTTAGCCTGTGAGGACACCGGCTAGCTAAAGCAGCCGTATCAGTTACAAAATAGCTGACAGACTGGGAGGTGAAGGGGAGGGGGGTAAAGGAGCAGGGTTAGCAGGATCCATGAAACAAACACCCCATGGCTAATGAATCCATTTTTTTGTAATTTTCGAATTTCCATGAAAACTCAAATAACATTCGAAAAGCAAACACGCCAATGGATAGCAACCGGGGGAATAAATGAGGATGCAAAAAGGACAGCCATTAAAATATTCATCAGGGCATCATCATTTATGCAGGGGATTAGCTCCTCCTCAGCAACCTCTTGTACTCGCAGGCAGTCAGTCAACAGGGCCGTGGAGAGAGACCCTTAAGAAGAACGGGGTTTTAACACTGCAGCGGCACCGCACTCCTGCTACAGAGAGATCAGCTTCAGGAAATAATTAACACATTTGTTCAGGATCAATAGAGGGAAATGAAAATATGAACAAAAATGAAAGTCATAAAATCAGTAAATGTATTTTTATGAAATGTATATTTGTACTCCCTTTTTAGGTAGATGTATTTGATTTGAATAGATTGCACCATTACTACTAATTCATACCATTACCTGAATACAGGTTTGCCGTGTAAGTTTAGTGCATATTGAGATGCAAATCTCCCCAGTTGCAAAAGGCAGGAACACGCACACACCACACACACCTGCGTGTTTGGAGCATGCAAAAGGACTGGGAGTTTATTTTTACTGCAGACTAACAGCTTGCCTGGTCCCACTACAGGGGGCTGCTCCAGACTGCACTGTGATCTGTCGCCTATCATCTCACAGCAACTAGAATGACAAAAGGGTCACTGAACTCCCGCAGACACACACCCACACAGACACACACTGTCCTTCACCAAAATGGTTGACACAGAATAATGAGATTTTAACACCAAAAAATGATATCTATGACACTTGGGCACTGCTAAAAAGACACAGCGGTGAAGCAGGGGAGTGAGAACGGGGGGAGCGAAGAGAGAGCAAGACGGGCCATTAAGTGCCAGAAAAATATACCCAACACATCGGCTGACTTGCAGGCAAAGCTGAAAATGATTGTCAAATGATAACTCTTTTCAGCTCTTCCCGTGTGGTAACTTGTGTAAATGCTGACGAATTAAAGCGTTCTGCTCAGATTGCTGAGGGTTTTATTGGCAATAGCAGGAGTGCTTGTTTCCAAGTGGATGCGGCCCGAAACATGTTCATTATATTAATGGGTGGGAATGTTATTGCCTGTATTTTGAGAGGATGCTAAGGTGATTGGATTTTGATATAGAAAAATGGTCAGGCATATATACGACTGGTTCCTTTTGATTTCCTTTTGTTCAGTGGTCAATAAAGTGAACAGTGAAATCAAGGACAGGTCAAACAGCTCGCCACTCGCGTACCATTACAGCCACTTACACTTTACTTCATTACTTATGTGTATTGCTCCCATATTGCTTCACTTTCCCAGAAAGAAAAAAAGCTAAGTTAACCATAAAGGCCTGCATCAACTTCTCAAAAAACATAAAAAGTCCTGTGAGAGAACGTTATTATATTGAAGATCCGCTAAAGCCCTTCAGTAATAAATGGCAGACGTAGGTTTTATTTTCTCACCTCTCATGGTCCCTCAGGCCACCTCGTTTCTCTCTCGGTGTAAGAGACAATCAGGACAGAACACCACCACCATGGATGAAGCATCTCAGGTCACAAACACACATACGTATAGCTCGTACAAACTGCCACAACCATACCCTGGATAAAATGGTTGCAACACATGACCGATTATAAACACACATATCCACACAAGCCATAATAAAATAACAGTGTTGCCAGACACTCCTGCGCCCAGTTTCTTTATTTTTTTTTTAAAGGAGGTGCTGTGTTTTTCGTCTCAAAGATAAAACCGTAATGGAATTAGGAGCTGTGGTCCCCATTACGGGGGTAGGGTTACCTTTACCACTGATGAGACCACACGTCACACCGCCACCTGTCACCGGATTACCGCACCGCTGCATCTGTGCATCGAGCAGTCTTGACATTTCAGATGGAAAGGTTGCTAATATTGGTACACGTTCAGCGAGACGAGCCGAATAACCCCCAGTATGGGGCAGACTGGATTAACTTCTCTCCACAAATCTCTGCTGTCACTAGATCCGATGATCACCTGCTGACAGTATATTGGGAAATGAATGAAAGCAATGTGTGGATGGCGTGCGGTACACAAGCTGCCACACACCAGGAAATAAAACAAAAAGTGAAAGGAAGCTTTTGCTGAGCGACAATATCAGGTGGAAAATATACCAGCAGGCAGTAGAAAATTGCTATTTACATAACAGGCAGAGTTTGCGGCAGTAGCCTTTTCCTTCAAAATGTCACAATGAAAGTGAGAGACATGTATGCGCTCCGGTAGGTCAAATGTTAATATAATCTTAATATTCAAATGGAAATAGAATTTATAGAATGTCACTTTGAGAGCTTGTCTTGGCTCATCTCTGGCTCCATAACGCTGCATGGTGGAGCACTCAGTGTATGGAGATAGGGCGCCGCCTAGTGTTCACAGTCACTTGCTACACCAGCACTACCTCAAGCTTTCAGGTTGCATGCCAAGGTTAACTCCTTATTTCATCCTTTGTGTTTTCCTAGTTTTGGTTCAGTGTGGGTTTGTAAAGCACCAGCATGACTGTTAAAAACAAAAATCTGAAATGAACACGACTACACCAAGTTGTTTTTGAGAAAAAGAAGACGGAAAGAATAGATGGGGGGAGAGAGAGAGAGAGAAGGTCAGGAGAGCGCTGGGCTAGGTACCTGTTTTGGCTGGTGCTGGCAGTGGGGGCAATATCTGGTGTCAGGACATAGAGGCTGTTGTTCTTGGGCAGGTGTAAACTTCTCAGTACCGTCTGGACAATGACACATAGAAATATATTTATATACACAGAGTACATACTAATTATTAAAACTAATCACCAACACTATTACGATGCTAAAACCAAGTGCTAAAAGACTATTTACAACCTAGAAATACTGTGGCTTGTGTACTGGACCATGGCAGGAATAGTGAAAATAAAGGGCAAATACTCTAAAGCTCTATATTAGGAAAGTAAATGTAGCATTCTTAGGATCACTGCCAACAATAATAATAATACAAAACTGTGTTATTTTCTAATGGCATTCTTTTAGCTTTGGATGACCACTGACAAGTCCTACAGACAAAACAATAAGTAAAGCTTTGAAAACACCATCGTCATTTACCAACCATCTTCCATATTCAATTGAACCACCCATAACTCACACTGTCTGGTACATCTCCACTCTTCCATCCCTTCAGCTGCATTTTGGACACTGGAACACCAAGCTCTGTCGCAAGGATTTGTTTGATTTCCCCTGGAGAGCAGAGGACATTTACTATAACTTCTCCACAAGATGGCAGTGTGCAATCACAACACATCGAAGGTTACTGAGGTGACCACGGTGATGTGAGCTAAATGGATCACTCCAATCGAATATAGTGAAACATAACTCTCGCTCCTACGAGTGTGTTTGTTGGGGGCGTTTCTATGTCCGTATATTATTGCATACATACCAACTGTGCTAGCTTCCTCCAGTACGACCTCTGTGGTCCGCTGCCGGTACTCCACCCTGAAGTTGAGCATCCGTGGCTGGCGTTCCACGATGTGTCGGGAGGACGGGAGGCTGGGGCAGAACGCGGAGGCTGAGGAGGACGAGGACGGTGGAGAGGAGGACGAAGACGTCGAAGGGGGATTGGGGGTTGGGCCTGCCGGCGCCGCTGCCTCGGCTGCTTCTGATTGGTTAAGGGGTCCATATAGGTTGGCTTGACTGGCCTCGCCGGCAAAGTTACTGCTAGGGGACAAAAGGTTCAGAGACGTAGAGGTTCAGGGATCGCCCACTGCTAAAAGGGTCATTGTGCTATTCTTGACAATAATATTAAAGTGATATCATGTGCATTGTAAGGGGTTTGGCAATTGAGGATAAAATAATTCTAAAAACTTTCACAAAGATGTCAACTAAGGGTGTTTTCACACTTGGTCCCTTTCAGCCCTCCAAACGAACTCAGAGCGATTAGTCAGCATTGTTTGCGCATATGTGAACACTCCAAAAGAACTCAGACCCCTCTGAGCAGTACTCAGACCCCTCTGAGTACGGGAGGAAGGGAGAAACTACTGCACTTTGTGAACATTTGGTTTTCCCTATCTCTGTGGGCTAATTTAACCAAATACCACAGGAAGCATAGCAGGAGCCATCTTGTTGCAAGTGAAAACTACCCATAATCCAAAGCAGTAAAGGTCTAAGCTCCAGAGGAACTATAGTGTGAACAGAAAGAGGACTGAGGCCCCATTAGAGGTGAAGTAGACCAGAAAGAGAACCGAGTCCTCTTTCAAATGAACTGACAATATTTTTTGAACGTAAAAAGAAGTGTCCCTTTTCTGTTGGTCCACTTTAAGAGGACTGAGTTTGGTTAGTTTAAAAGGGACTATATGTGAAAACACCCTAAGAAAGAGATCCCTCCTGTGTTCCTTCTCATCCATTGGGTGTTTAGGGAGTTTGAGGGCTTAGCTTTAGTGGGTGACATCATATCTAGGCCTGTGAAGCCCTTTGAGACGGTAACTGTGATGAATGGATTTACAATCTTGGTGGGTATCTTTAAACGTTATGAGTGATCAATGGGGCCAGACTCAAAACTAACTAGGAGTAAGCACCAGGACTAAACCCCTAAGTTCTAATCTACAAACAAAAGACTAAGTTCTTCTGTTTGTATAAAATCATTTACTCAAGCAGATATATTTGATCTGAAACCTGGCACAAAAGAAAGTAAGTGTGTGTGTGTTACTACTACTGCTACTACTACAACTCACAATATACAACTGAGAATTCAACATCAATCCAGTGTGGTGTAGTAATTGTAGTATTGTAGTATCCAATTGTTGTAACCAATGTAGTGTAGTAATTGTAGTATCTTGTACACAGAATTGTGCAAGCGATTGTTGCAAGCAGGCAGCTCAAAGTGTCCTTTGTGACGGTGCGGTGGGCACAAGAGATCTTGCCTGCTCTTTCACCACACTTGGCTCTGGAAACACTAACGGCCGCCGAGTTGACCGTTGGTGACGTCTAGCCTTGCTTCTCTCTGGCCTACATCTAGAGGGCACTGCTGTCCTCAGAAGATCAAGAGGCATTCCACAAACAACTCTCACCACCACACAATCTAGCTGTAATCACCGCGGGACAGAACGCTTTACAGTGTGTTCAGTGTTTCTTATAAACGTCAATAAGAAATATATATATTGTGTGAGAAGTGATTTGGAACAATAACAAAAGGACTACAACAAGGAAGGAAACTGCATTTGAAACAGAAGCACGGCCTTAGGCTCCAGCTGGCTCTGGTTCAGGTCACGTCATCAGAGGTTGTTTACTGGGCAATGCCAATCCATCCAAATCCCTGCCAGCCACTTAGTAAATGAGTTGGCTGCTGGTCCCGCTGCCAGCCAGGCTCCATTCATAATAATGTATGCACCAAGAAACACCAACCAACTTCTCATGGGCCAAGGGCCTAAAATCTGAACAGGCTGAGGCTTACATGTGTGCGTGCTCCCAAACATGCACACAAGTGGGACTATAGCCCCTTTTACACAGCCTCTTCAAGGTGGGAATGGTGTGCAGTTATTCCGTCTCGCCTTCTGTATTAACATCTGTATAAACATACAAACACGGAATGGGGGGGCGTTGTTGTTCTGCCTTTAAGCCAGCAGTGGAGGTAGTAACAAAGCCAAATCGACGTCTGTGTAAGGGTGAACCGGCATGGCGGGACAGGGGTGTGACGTTTTGATGACGTGTTATGTGTGCGAATTTCTTCAATCTCTTAAATTTCTCCTCCAACGTATTTCTGATCACACAAACTTTGCTTGCTTTTGAAGACTGGTATAAATGTGCATGGCTAGCAAAAGCACCTCAACACTCCCACCATTATTGTTTAGAAAGCGGCCCGATGCGTATGTTATACGTCACACTAGACGCTGACGTGTTACACGTCACGCCTCTGACTCCAGAACGCCGGCATGTAAAAGCACTCACGGGGCGGCATTACACTGGCTTTGTTTGGTGTGAAAAAGCAAAGCCAGCATAATGACGGATCTTCTTTGCGGCAATATTGCGGGATCTCTGTATAAAAGTGGCTAGTATAACAGAACCCAAGAGGGTGCAGCTCAACTCTGAAAATCTGACCGTTGACTGGAAGAGAAAGCACAATAGTGCTTTCTCTTTAGAAAGTGTTTACACTCTACTGTTGGCAGAAGGGGTAGCTGTGCAGTCTCAATGTTTCTTTACATTTTTTCTGGTCAACAGTGGCAGATCACTTTTTTTACACTCACCCTGCAGCAGCTACAGAGAATAAGCACAGTACTGTCCTTCTTTTTGGTCTCCACAAAAAAGCTCTACAAAAAACTCTACAAAAAAGCTAAGAAGATTAGCATTTCAGTGTTTGAGTGAAATTAAGAATATGCATTTGTTAGTTAAAAAACCAAGTAGGGTTATTCTGTGCTAATAAATGTTGGTTGATCTCTCCTCACATTTCTACTGCTTTGTGTTTAAACGTTTCAATATTTGCTGTGAATGGCAATGGGCGCCAAATGGTGGACAGAAAATATTTTTTCATTTTTAACCAATTATTCAAAGGTCAAATAACCCTAACCCTATTAACTGACAAGACATAGCTGTTAAATTAAATCCACCCATACAATCAGTTTGACTAAGACTATATAGACTATATATTCGTGAAACGTCTTTGTTAAGCGAGGAAGTAAACAAGCCTGTCTCAATGCTTCTCAGGAAGAAACATTCTTAGAGATGGTGCTAAGCAACCACAAGGTTCTGAGAATTGTTCTAACTTGTTTTAAAACAACAATGGTACTGAAACCATACACTAAAATGTGTCTTTTGCCACATCATTTTGGACGCAAAAATAATGGCACATAGAATTACGGCGGCTTTGTCCATTCTGTGTTATATATTCTGCTATATGTTCAGTGAAAAGTCTCTTATTGTGAATGTGTGTGGACATGCTGTTACCTTTGTAAGATCCCGTTCTCCTGTGGTATGACTCCATTGATTGCTGCCTAAGAAAAGAGAAGAAATGATACATGATAAGAAAATGAATGAGAAAATGAAAATAGGTAAATAAAATGAAAGGATATACAGGTAGAAAAAGAAAATAGTAAGAATGAACAAACAGCCTGGATATACATTTGTGTGCATGCACATGTCAACTACTTATACCAACTAACCTCAACTGGGACCTGGGTGTTACATGTCCCCAGTATAAAAGGTAGATGCCATGTGTGCCATGGACTAAAGAAATGAAACAGACGTACCACTAAATCCCAGTTGTTGAGCTCGAGTAGAGCGATTGCCTCCGCAATGTCAATTCCAGTGCAAGCCTGTATAGAAAGAAGAAGGAAATGAAAAGGAACCAGGGCAAGGTATAGGACACATGCATGTTCTACACCATAATTAAATATTATCTATCGTCTTTTAATGGTATTGTATTGTCATGAAATTAAGATCTCGACTTATCGTGATACCCAGTTTTATAGTATACATTAATTACGATGAGAAGATGTGCCCTTAAAATGATCAAATATGAGGTTTGTCAGTGAGAAAGGAAAACTAGTTTTAGTCCGATACCATACTTTAAATTCCCATGTACTTTAATGTAATGACCCTCAGTTAGACTGTTTAGAATGGTATTTTGAATTTGTAAGGAAAAATTCCCCATAATTATAGTGATAACACATTTTTCCATATCGTCCAGCCCTACACCATAGCACAGGGGTCGGCAACCTATGGCACGCGTGCCAAAGTGGGCACGTGAGGTCATTTACACTGGCACGCGGAGCAATTTTATAAGATTTTTTTTATGTAATTGGTTAACTACAAACCTGCATAATGTATGTATAATAATGTATACTGGTGACCTAAACAAATAATTCGTTTTGAAATAATACTGAAATAAGTAGGCCTAATTAGTCTCAAACTACACCAGGGGTGCCCAATACGTCGATCGCAAAGGTAGAGCGGGTAGATTGCGTGACATTGAGCGGGTAGATTGCGTGACATTCCAAAAAACAAATATATATATATACATAAAATCCTTTTTTGTATACTTGTATATTTTCATGTATTTTCCGCGAGACATCGCCGCGACGCAACGCGTCAAAACTCTCCATATGTAAATGTAAATCTCCGCTGTCTCCACTGCAAGCAGCTTTATTTACACAATTGAACTTAC
>OMNO01015131.1:0-10108 GCA_900303215.1 Trachyrincus scabrus | reverse complement strand
TGTACTGGTTTTTAACCATTAAAATCATTGTATGATATTTTACAGGCTTACTATTGGCGAGTTCCTCTTGTTCGTCCTTGACTGTGATTCTGATTTCTGGGCTGAGCTCTGAGAGAGGACATTCCTCGCAGCTGGAGACATCAGGGTCGAGTCCCTCCACTGGTGGGGGGAAAAAAACAGAGAACCATATCAACATGAGCCAAGGTAACAGCATTGGTCCAGTTTGGTAAACAACAATGGTAGTTAATAGTAAATAATAATAATAATAAAAATAATAATAATAATGACAACAACGGGGGCAGGATAGTCCAGGTATTCTGATGGGTTCTGGGTTCAAACCCCAATGTCCACAGCCTACCTGTAGGTGTCCTTGAGCAAAATGCCTGACATCTACCTTAATACTTAAAACAATAATAAAACATTTGAATAAATACCACACAAGGGTTCTTCTTGTTCCTCTTCCTTCACTATTACATTCACAAGTGGGCTGGAGGAGGCGGAGTCTTCCAGCCGGTCCTCAATCACCTCCACCTCACACCGGGACGCCACGTCGGAGTGAGGCTCCTTGGAAGAGTGGTCTTCGCTTGCCGTACTTCGGCTGTGCAAAACCTATTGAAACAGTGATGGGTGATTAAAGAGGGTGGCTGCATCACCTTGCCTTGGTTGCCATTACCAACAGCTGGTTGGTAATAGGACTTTCTCAACTTTCTCAAAATGAATTAAAATTAAGGAGTTATTTTGGATTTTAATATTATATTACCTCTGGAGATCTGGAGTTCACCAGCTCTGGTTGAGCCCATACCGCAGTGATAGCAGTGTCCGCGTTGACACTAGGGCTGGGCACGCTCTTGGCGTGAGTGCATGAGCGCTTGTGGTTCCTAAGAGTTCCCGCTAAGGAGAAATGCCTTCCGCAGTGGCCGCATGCGTAGGGCTTTTCCCCCGTGTGTATCCTCGTGTGCCTCCTCAGCTCCCCTGGCGCGATGAAGGACTTGTCGCACTGAGTGCAGCTGTACGGCTTCTCCCCCGTGTGGGTGCGCATGTGCGTGGTCAGAGTCCACTGCTGGGCGAACGTCTTACCGCAGTCCGAGCAGCGGTACGGCGTGATGCCCGTGTGGAGCCGCTCGTGTCGCACCAGTGTGCCCGACAGGGCGAAACGCTTGTCGCAGTAGGAGCACTGGTAGGGTCGCTCCCCGGTGTGCGTCCGCCGGTGGTCGCGCAGCTCCGCCGCAGAGTTGCAGCTCTTCTCACACTCGGCGCACGGAAACTTCTTCCTGGTGAAGCCGGCCACCACCTCGGAGTGCATGGCGTCCAGGTGCGTCTTCAGGTGCCAGTGGCGGGAGAAGCTCTTGAGGCAGATGGTGCAGTGGTACGGTCGCTCCCCGGTGTGCGTGCGCTTATGCAGCCGCAGCTCGCCCTGGCTGGCGAAGCGCTTCTCGCAGAAGGGGCACGGGAAGGGCTTCTCCCCCGTGTGCACCCGCTCGTGAATCATCAGCAGGCCCTTCTCCGGGAACCTCTTCTCGCACACGGAGCAGGGGAAGGGCCGCTCTCCCGAGTGAGTCCGTAGGTGGCGCTGGAGCTTGGAGGCATAGGGGAAGTCTTTCCCACACACCGAGCAGGTGTGCGTGGCGGACTGGAACTTCCCATTTTCACTTGGATCGAATGCGCTTGACGTTCGCGTCTCCTCATCTACAAAACTGCTGCTGACCCGCTCTCCTGTAGTAATGATGTGCAGAGAATTAAAATGGGGTGCCTTTTAAACCCTGGCCCATACACTCTCCTGCTAGCCAACAGCCAGTAAATCAACCTCATGTTTGTATTTTCATTTGCATGTTGGAAGGCATATGATAGTATTATGTCACACGGACATATGGATAGGAGCCTAAGTACATAGCATGAGGTTGTTTTTTTCTTGTAAAGAATGTACAGCTTAATTATGCTTTATGGTTGGTCCATTGAGTTGTCCAAGTTATGAAAAAGTACACATTGCAGTATTTTATTTGACTAATAGAAAACCATGTATTTTCTTATCTAATATTACTGAACTCAATAGTTTATTTCATGGTCGATATAGCCAACGTAGATTTTTGAAAGCAGAAAGATGATTTATACGAGTGTGAAATTTCATTCATTCGCTTTATTAGCTCAGGAAAGAATCGAAAGTGCTTCTTAAGAAGTTGTATACATGACATGTGCCCACTGATTTGGCGTTAAAGCAAACGCTCTCCACTTACTTAGCTGTGAAAAATCCACCTCTTCCCCATCGGAGTTGATCAGTCCTCCTATGTCTTGCTGATCCCCTTCAACCAGCAGCAGGACAGGGCTCATATCCTCTGGGTTCTCTGAGCCCATCATTCAAATGGTGAATCACCTTGTATTGCACAGCCAGGGGTGAATAAATAACAGTCAGTCAGTGAAGCAAAGAACAGAAGCTTCTCAAGATGTACCAGGTGATGAGCGTGACCTGTTTTATTCAGTGTTAAATTAACAGAACTGTGTACATTAACGTACTGTATGACTGGAACCATTTAGAATAATCAGGCCCACTTCTTACACGCTAGGCCTACATGTGGCAAAAAATTCAACTCCCTTGAAAGATGACATTGCAATGGAAATTACACAAACAAAAATTAGGCCAAGAATAAACCTGATTTTTTCTTAAATATAACTTCTGAACAGAATCAAAAATGTAAAGGGGTAAGAAGGCAAAATGATTCTTAAATCTTATTGAAGATGTATGCATTTTTCACTTTTCATTAAAACCCATCATATTTTCATAACAATCATGTAGGTCATAACCAACCGTAATATTATTAGATCACTGCTGGATACCTTTCACACTAGCTAATACAGCAAACACCCCTGCTGCTATACATGTCAAGTAATAATTCAGGGTATAAAGCTTATTGCGGATAACGTAAATCAAACACAGTGTTTGACAATGATGTCAACAAGGTATATACGTTTTGTGTTTATCTGCAAATCCTGTATCCTTTCAGTAAGATCATTGCATGTCACTCCACAATAATGAAATACAAAGACATCTATCAAATAAAAACATGAATGACCACACGCAGTTGTGATACCCACAACTCTTAAAATAAACAACACGTGGTGGATGTATGCTCTGCATAAAGACACTCTAACGAGCACGAATGTAAACATAGACATGACGAGTGGCAAGGAGGGATCTAGAGTCAGATACCTCCATCTGACATCACACACATTATAGCCTCGTCTTAATCACTCGTGTCTTTAGACCCTGACCATTCATTTGACGATCGATAATTCACCATTTAACTGACTGTGAGCACGCTTGCTCTGCCACCTTATTATTATTGTTATCTGGATGTCTCATTCGTGACGTTGGCCAGCAGTGACTACACACACTGCCTTGTCAAACAAATGTCTCGTGTGTTCGCAATTTGTGTCGTCAGCACACTGTCACCATTAGCACTTAATTGAAAAAGGGGGCCGGCGACAGAAACGACAAGCTCAGAGTAACTAGGGATGCTGTTAGATGAGTCTGACATATAAAAACAAAAGCTAAAACTAGCTAACAAGACAATAGAGCTTTGACCAACCTCAACATTGGTATTCCTTGGATGGAAAGTATTCGATTGACATGCGTTCACTCATGAATAATTGGAAATATCCTAGTGTCTTTTCATTTTTATTTGTTATGATTACACCATATATTAGTGCTTTTAGAGCTATCCAACATGTTATCTGCAAAGCGTTGAATGGTAGACAACATAGCTCTGTTAGCTAGCTTACGTTAGCACAACATCTTCCGGTTCACCTTCTAAATAAAAGCCTTGGCATTTCCCTGGTTTTTGCACTGCATATACTGTTGCGAATATCGCTCATGTATGCACGAATGTCTCATGTAGGCATATCATATGCAATGCAACAGTATGCAATATACATATATTACATAGTAAGTTAAGTGTTTGCTTGTAGACTTGTGCGCATGTTCACTATGGCTCCCTTTTTCTTTAGAGCAATATACATTCCCTTGCCAAATACACAAAACATAAAACGCTTCTGTTATGAGGGCTTTAAACATCGGCAGAATCCGCAGGAAAAAAGGTCACCAAAAACAAACACATAAAATGAACTAATCATTTAAAGTAATTTCATCACTGTTTGTATTGTACTTGTACTTTTCATTCAGTACTGCAACATAGAACATACAGTATGTCATTGACTGTAGCCTCCCAAGGAAATACAAACTTGATTAAAGTAAAAAGAAACACACATTTCCTTTGTAATGCTTGCATCATTGATCTTTATATAATCAATGTTTATATATACATTTTGTGGAAGGATTTTAATATTTTTGGTACGATGAGCATTAGCATATTTTATTGGCAATTGCAATTCATGTATGATGTGCCATTTAGCTGTGGCTTCTTACTATATTGTGTAGCATTCCAGGTTAGGCCACAGTGTAGTTTTGTTGAACTTTGAATCCTAGTCCAGTTGGCTGTTTCATTGTCACTGTTAAGAAAGTCACCAATTTCTTCATCTACTTCTACTTCTGCTATAGCTATTCAGGTTACATGACATCTTCAGGTCTTGTGACATCAGTCGTTTAGTACCACCAAAATCCTTAAATATCATAAATATTTCAAAGTGCTGCCATTGTTTTGTTTTAGAATACAAAAGTAATTTAATTAAATGTCACTTAAAAAAATGAATAAAGACACATATAGTTATCTGTGGTGTAGCACATGCCCCTCTAAAAAAATGGTTTATTTGCCACGCGAAATAAATCTGGTATAAATAAATAAATAAATAAAGTCTATTTTGTGATTTGGTACAGGTATGGTATAGCCTACAGGGAATGTAAAGGTGTACTGTACATTCTCTGTATCTTCCTGCAAAGCCTGGGTGATCTGGTGCCACCTACTGTTCCAGATTTACTATTTTGTGAGAGAATAGCAATTTCTCAGATGCACAATGTGCTGAAAACGTGTCTGAAAGTGGAAATGTGATTGCCATAATAATCGCCAGCAGTTTAAAATGACCACAATACGATATAAAAGTTGGTTGATACCTGGGACACTGGTTGACACCTGATAGAAAGGAACATTTTATGGTATTAGGATAAACATCTTTGTTTATAAGTTTTGTTTTTTCCAAAGTATGAATACATTTGACAGATGAAGAGAAAACAAATGTATATGGATATGACATTTGTATTTTGTTATTAGATTATACTGGAAGGAGACGTACTTTCTTTTTCAAACATTGTGTATAAGTAGGCTATGCCTTGCTATGTATGGGCTTAAATATAGCGAGTTACCAATGTTCTTGTCCTCTGCCTTGTCTACTATATTAGTTATTGTATTGTCTCTTATTGAAGTTTGCTCTTCAAGTTTTTTCACTTTCAACAATGGTTTTCTCAAACTCGACTGATGATAATGACTAGTTACTACCCAGCATTATGTTTTCATGGCATTGGCTCAAACTATAATTACACCTCCTATGCAATTAGCCTGCCAACAAGCCATCGAAAAGACACCATAAAGTTTGAACGACAGATGAGATAATAACATAAGAAATAGCTAATCCATGCAGAGTCAAACAATATACATCTTGATGAGTTGGAGGTTTTGCGCGACTTAAATGTCTTTATCACTCTTTAAACATTGGTGTGATGAACACGGCTATATGAACAGCATGATCATGGATGAGCAGCCAAGCACCCAGATGAGAGCATGTTGCCACTACCCGATCGATCCGTACCTCCTGCTGCCTGATCCATACCGGCAGGAGGCACGGATCGGGTAGCGGCAGTAGTAACCGGGAAAGTTGGCGCATGCGCGGCGCAGTCCAAACAACACGTGATCTACTGAGTTTACGTCGGGCTTCCACTCAGCCATGGCGACTGTCAGACGGAAATATTCTCTCTATATTGCGGCAACTAGCTAGACTATCTCCCCCAATAGGAGTTATAAATAGCCAGCCAAATGTGTTTCTACAGTTTGCCCCTTCATATAGACTACTTCTGAGGTAATGTACAATCGACCAGGGAAACCACGATCGAATCCGGAACACGAATAGAGCTGTTTCATTTTTTACGCTAACTTGACATTGGTTGTTAATAGGTGGTGGATTAGCCCTGTTCGCAACCAGCAGTTTCTACTTCGTTAGATAATAACACAACCTTTCTACAGCATTGCATAGCTGTAGAAAGGCCTGTGAGGCAATGTTTACGAAATGTAGCTTCCGCGGTTTGCGATCTTGAAAAACGCCGTAAAACTAGCTAATGAGGCGTAGAGGAACACAGCTTGGCATGTTGCATGTGATCTGTGGTGAAACTAAACCTGGACAAGGTCCACGGGCTGCTGTGTGTGGTCGGGACAGGTCCGGGGTTCGGGACAGGTCCGGGGTTCGGAACCTTATAAGATCAAGTGCCTCGTTTGTGACCCATCGAGTTTCGAACGGTACAATGTATCTAGTTGATTACTCTTTAAAGTGTTATACTATAGACAGTAAACAGTAGGAGCAAGAATACTGAATATCTTATCAGGTGTATGTTATATTGTGGTACGATATATATGCATGTTATCAATAACGTACAATATCAACGTATTATTGGCTCATTTAACCTACGTTAAGTATTATCCTGAGCTGTTGCTTGGTTACGTTAACAATTACCCCAGGTGCAGTTAAAGATTAGCTTCCTAAACAGTAATCACTGTCGTCATTCAGTAGCCGATTGAGTGTGTTTGGGTCTCTTGTTTGGGTCTGATGTTTCATAGTTTTTCCTTGTCTTCCTTTCTCCAGGGTAAAAATGCAAAACTATCTCCAGATGGAGACGAACTCGTTTGATTACAGCCACGGAGAGTTAAGGGATGACCCTCCGGACTCATCTCATCCCTTTGAGTCGTGCACCACCAAAAGCGCAATCTCAGAAAGTGAATTCTCATGTCATTGTTGTTATGACATCTTGGTGAACCCCACCACCTTGAACTGTGGCCATAACTTCTGCCGCCATTGCCTCGCTCTGTGGTGGGAGTCTTCACACAAGAACGAGTGCCCTGAGTGTCGCGAGAAGTGGCAGGGCTTTCCAAAAGTAAACATACTGCTAAGGTACACTTATCAGACTCATCCAGGTTATTTTAACCAAGACATAGTGAAAGTCACGGTCTGCAATATCAACTCAGTTTCTGTGAAAGAATTGCGGAAAAGTTGGACCTTTTGACATTTGCATTCTCCATTGCTTTGATTTGGAAAAATTAGATCCACGGTCAAACTTTTTTAGTGTAAACAGAGTTGATGCTGCAGGCCGCAATTATTTTTTTGTGTGAAGCAGGACTTGCTACTTTTATTAGAAAATACCCCAGCATGACGGTTGCCCTTTAGCTTAGCTTCACACCCTCTTCTGTCAGACGGGCATCCTCTTGGCCAACTGATAACAACACATATTTGTCTGCATCTGAGGTTCAATGCTCTCATGCTTGTGTGCGTTGCCGTCCGGTGAACTGCACCCATCTGTGTCCCATCCAGAAAAGAGAGAATAGTTTTACTATTGAATGTATTTATCTGCTGAACAAACATGTTATTTATTTCTTGTCCTCTTAGGGATGCAGTAGATAAGTTGTTCTGTGCAGCAGTGGAAAAGAGGAGAGTAGAGATCCAGGAAAATCCCAAAATATCCCGGAGTTTGCTGGCATTCCAAAGGTTTGAATTGTAAACATTTAACTTGCTAATTAGCTAATTACTCTCCAGCCATGGCCACAGTCACACCCCTTCACCTCTTTGTTTTGTTAATATCACACCTAAACCCTATAACAATAATGTACACCCATTGTTTCTCGGAAGATGCATGGTACTTTCCCATGATCATGCTCCGTTAAACTAAAATACTTTGAAGAGTATTTTAGTTATTTTAGTCTCAAGAGTGTCTTATAACAAATTCTTTATCATCACATGCACCGAGAAGCAAAGTTGCATAGCCAACTTTGGAAATGGTAACTTTGGATGATGAGAAAACATTGTATATCTTTTTAGGTATGGTGATGCACAGGGGAGGCCCAAAACCACTCAGCATAGAGGAGCAGGCTTCTTCTTTTCTGGAGTACTGACTGCACTCACATGCGTGGCTGTAAGTTGACACACATATTGACCCTTGACCTTTTGCATGTTTTCCATGAAATGCAATTTTACTATGCATTCATGTAGAACACTATTGTTCAGGATTCAGTTATGGATCTGAAATATACTGAATAAGACAGAAAACCTAATCGGATGCATGATGCAAACACTAATTTGTATCATTTGTCTTAACTGCTCTATGAGTCGGTTTATTTAGAGTTTTTGATGCATCTCCCACATAGTTTTCATAGTCCTTTAAACACTGGGTGCTACATGCCATGTTGACAGTTTGATTAGTCCATGTGGCAGTAGGGAGCAACGTCCCTGTATGTCTTGCTTCGTGGCAGTTATTTATTTGCATGTGTGTGAAGAACAGTTTACACTGCAGTATGTAAATAGATTACAGCACTGTTTCCCAATGTCATGATCTGACATTTCATTTAAATGTCCAAGATTGTTAAACCACAACTATGAGCACCAGGTAGCCGCCCATAATACATGCCAAATATGTGTATTAGTGTGACTATTAACCATGTGATATAACACTGTTACATACATGCCGAAGAGGGTGAGCCACTCAAATTTATCATATCAGTTAACCAAATGGATGCACACACAGCTGGTCAGAGCTCCAGAAAATACACAGGAAAATTCCACTTGGCTGGCTGGCTCTGTATCACACACACCCCTGCCTCACAGGTCTTCCAGTCCAGGTTACACCCCCAAAATGATTCATTTGGACCTTCTGGAACACTCTTTATACTGTTAGATTTTTCAAGACATGGTTCTAGCACAATGAGTCCTGCCATATCCTGCAAACCTTTAAGCACCAAAATAGAAATGTTTATTATAATTTAGGAACACTTCTTCACAAGTCTTCACTCTAAACATACAACATTCGCCCCCAATTAAACGATTTGGTCACCCTCCACCTACAATTAAATTACACATTTTTGAGGTACATTTTTAAATATTAGCCTGAAGATTACAATGAGTGCAGTTTCATCACCACCACTAACTTAAAACGCGTTACCAACTGCCGACTACATGACCCATAGTCTCTCTCTTGAAGCACGCTGCTTGTGTTTTGCCAGGTGATGCTGCTGGTGTACCACTGGAGCAGCAGCGGGGAGGAGGACCAGCATGACGTGCTGATCAGTAAGCCTGTGTCCCGCTGGAGCCCAGAGGAGGTGCTGTCCTGGCTGGACAACATGGGGCCCTGGGCACAGCTCTACAGGGGACCCATCCAGCAGGAGAATGTTAATGGAAGGTATTGGCAAACGGCACCCGATTTATAAAAATCCTTGCTGTTGTTTGGTTTTTGGTCTCTACAGACTGCCAAATGGAACATGCATATGAATCATTCATTAACATAACTCATGTTCACAGGTTTTACTCTTAACGTAACTGAGCGGTTAAAGAGAGCTGAGGGTACTGTACTGTTTGTCTTTCCTCAGGTTACTATTGATGCTGGGGGATGAAGAGCTATCCAGAGCGCCCTACAGCATAGAAAACCAGGCCCACCGACGTGCCATCCTGTCTGAACTGGACAGACTGAAGATCCTGGGAGTCAAACCACCCCAGAACCTCTGGGAGTACAAGGTAGTCTGACTATACACTTAACTATCTTGTCTATATCTTATCCACTGGTCAGTAGGCTTTCCATGTATGTCTATGTTTGACTTTTGTGTTGTCAAACTAAAGTTATATAATCAATAATGGTATTTTAATTTTGGTAAAAACAAAAAACAGGAAGTGTAAAAATATTATTTGATAGTAGATTACATCTTTTACACATTATAGCAGGTTTTGGCGTTTTAGGCCACTTAGTAGTAGTGTCGTTGACTCCTTCACTGACTCCTGTCCCCTTGTCCTTCCCTGCCAGGCGGTCAATGCAGGGAAGTCTCTGTTCCTGCTCTATGCACTCAAGAGCTCCCCTCGCCTCACACTCTTCTACCTGTACCTCTTCGACTACACGGAAACCTTCCTACCTTTCCTGCAC
>OMNO01015128.1:5352-15601 GCA_900303215.1 Trachyrincus scabrus | reverse complement strand
GTGTCCTTCTCTGAACTGATGGTGGCGGTGTTGAGTCGTAGAGAACTAACGTCACTCAAATGTAAAAAGAAATACTCCAGACACGCCAATGACATTTTATTGTAGGCCATTGTCATGCTTTTCAAATGCACGACACTGGACTTACAGAGGTGGTGAAAACATACTTTGATTAAGTAGAAGTACTGATTCAACTTTTTACTCAAGTAAAAGTAAAAAAGTACAGGCTCTGAAAAGTACTAAAAAGTAAAAACAAATTTTTAAATCGGCTGTTTTTGTGCAAAGCTAACAGAACCTCACGTCATATTAATATAATATAAATATAATATAATAATAATATAATGGAATAGGAACTTTATTTCAACTTCTATTACTGCCATTCTGAATGTATTCAGCGTGAACAACAACAAAAACAAAGTAGACAGAAAAAACAAGCTCCATTTGCTGTCGCCTACATTGTAGATGGGTGACCTCGCCTCTACTAGGCCTAAACAAATCACACAAAATGATTATGGTAAAAGCAGCATGAATTACATGAACTCAACAAGGTCAGTTAATTCACCTCAAATGCATTAAAACGAAAGTAACGAGCCTGTTTTCAAAATGTAAGAAGTAGAAAGTACAGATATTTGTGTTAAAATGTAGGGAGTAAAAGTAAAAAGTCGTCAGAAAAAGAAATACTTAAGTAAAGTACAGATACCTGAAAAATGTACTTAAGTACAGTAACAAAGTATTTGTACTTCGTTACTTCCCACCTCTGTTGTTATGTAATAGGTATTAAAAAAAAGGATGTTTAAAAACATACGTGTCATAGTCATCCTCCTCCTCCTGGGTCTCTGCTGGTCTGTGGAGCTGGCCAGTCATTCCATACAGCCAGCCCATGTCCCGGGGCAGCTCCGGGATCCAGTCCGCTAGTCTGCAAGACACTTTCATTTTCTTACAGAAACCCCAGCAAGACACCGTTATCAGCAGTGAAATTGAGAGTAAATCAATGCAACACAGCAATCAATTTTCTATCAATATATATACTGTATATATGTATATATATATTTTTTAATATATTGACCTTGTTGTGTGTGTTGTTGGCATTTGTCATATACATTTTAAAATCCACCTTCAAAAATATTACAAAATACAATACCAAAAATATCCAAGATATTGCATGGAATTTATAATGAGCAAACTATCTGAACGACAAGACAGACAATGACAATGTTCTTTGCCAAGTGACCTGATGAGGCGACATGAGCCAACAGTGTGCACCAGGACAGGGCCTACCTGTTGGCTAGCATGCAGGCCGAATCCACAGGCAGAGAGTAGGGGATGCGTAGGTAGGAGGCTACGTTACCAGGCAACAGCTCCGTCACCTGGGACAACAGACTGCTACTGGCATGCTTCTCCCTACACGCCTCACACAGTGCTACACACACACACCCACTTGTTTTGTATGAAAAGACAGCACATTCTTTGCAGAGTAATTACAGAAGAACGTATGAATGACAAAGCCTATTTATTCATAACCAAATAGAGAGAAAGCTTTGGCACAGAATTTTATTGTGCAATAGCAATAAAGTTTCATTTAATTGAAATCACCTAATTAGAATACAAAAGAGCTATAACAAATTTGGCAGTAAAGCAAATGACTAACCTTGCTTACCTCCAGGTTTTTATTCTGGGTGACATTGTGCATGTTTATGATCTACCAAAATGTCTATGTTTAGGCCAACATTTGGATGCTTGACAGTGGAATATAAGATGTACTTTACCATAAGATGTACTTCCCAATTTGTATTGATTTTGTACGGTGTATTTTAGCATTATAGGACAAAAAATTATTCTAACTAAAACGGCAGTGCAGAAGCACAACTTCTAACAATTGCTGCTGTATTTCACACATCCACACTTGACGTAAACCATTCAATCAAATGGCCGCTCCTGAAGCAGTGATTCTCTTGTAGAGATTCCTGAGGCCCCGGAGGGCCCAGAATATACAAAATATGTCATATTTGTGTACATTTTGGAGCATATGTGGTGTGTCAGGACAGCCACTTCTCACATTGCTTCTGAATCTGCTGCTCGTTTCATGTGTTGTGATCCTGTAAGTCTTGTGACCGCCACCTTACCCCTCTTTATGTCCAGTGGCAGGTTCTCTATGAGCCGCTGCTTCAGCCACCAGTGTCCCTCCTCACGAGGGGCCAGCTCCGGCTTCTCACCGGAATCCGTCTCCTCGGTGGACGCGTTCCCCGGGTCACAGCACGCTGTGTTGAGTGCCAGACCGGCCAGAGGCACCTCGCTGGGGACCAGGCCTGTAATAGGGAATGTTGTTTTGTCTTGCGCATCAAGATGAATGATGCCATCAGGACTGACACGCCACTGAGTTCTCCCGCCTCGGCTACTGTTAACATGCTACCAAACACGAAACACAAAAAGTTTAAAGTTACTCGTACTTAGCCACACCGTAACATGACTAAAGGTAACTGACTGAGGTGAGTGATTCATAGTCAGCGGCGGAGGCTTGGTGGAGAGCTACCGTTCTCTTGAAGGAAGCGCAGAGCGTCCAAGTAGCCGCTGTCACAGATCTCAGCCATGACCTGCATAACACAAGACACATTGATCCCAGTGGTTTAACTCCACCGGGTTGTATTGAGGGGGCCCTTTTAGAGAGAGGGGGAGCCAAATGACACATGAGCGTATCTCAATGTTGCGTACATGACGTTATATGACGTGATACATGCCATTATTTAATTTCTCAATGCGATCACTCACGCTACATTGTGTGTCGTAGTATACTGTAGTTCATGAGAATGAAAACTTTTTTTTCATGCTTTTGTGTGAAAGAGCAGGCAAGAGTTGACTAAATTTGTTTCAATTGCATAATAACGTGACAGCCGTACTATAGGAGGGTTTCACGTGATGTCACGCACATTCCAAGCTGCCAGATTGGTGTTTTTTTCACCACTATCAATCACAATAATAACTGGTTGCTTGGTTACTCCAGAATTTTCAGTAAAGTGCCAAGATGGCGGCTTGAACTTGAAGGGAAGTGTGTGGGGGGACTAACCTCCGGCTCGGGGGGGAAGAAGGTGCTGGTGACCCGGTACATGTTCGGGGCGTTCACGTGGATGCTGACGTTGTTGAAGCGCACCTGGTGGAAGTTGATCGCGGTGTCCCCACGGGGACACACGTCGCTCTCGCCGGCAAAGGCGGAGAAGGTGACGGTGTTCTTCAGGTGACAGCGGGGCAGGTTGTCGCTGATGGCTCCGTCCACGTAGCGCTGAGGATCACAATCAAGGGATCAACGTACGAGGAACTAGCATTTAGTATGACTACTATACCATGGCTAGTCTACTCACCACGCCCCGATACGTGGGTGGGATGATCCCACAGTAGAATGGGATGAAACAGCTACATATCAGCGCCTGAGAAACAAAATCAAAACACGTTGATATCATATATGAGGAGTTTTACACAATAAAGCCAGCAAGGCGATATCTTCTAGTTGGTGCACCTGGATGAGTTCATCTCTGGTGTCAAACTCCGAGACAATCACGTTCTTCCCGTCGGCCACGCGGGTCAGAGACACACAGAGCTTCCCCGAGGCGCGCACGTGAGCGTCGTGGGGCAGGGCCTCCAGCAAGGAGTCACGCACTATCCGCAGCAGGTTGAACGCCGGGTGCAAGGGGCCCAGTTTACGCTTTCTGGCCTCCTTGGCTATGGACATCAGGTCCAAACAGCTCTTCTCTGTGGAGCCGAACACATTAGTGAACTTGGTAGAAGCAGTTACGCAGCGATATTCTACGGCAGACATGCAACGGAATTTCATGGAGTTCTGTTTTCATCATCGTTTCGTCGTGTTTGAATATCACTGATGGTTACACAACTGGTTTTAGTATTTTGATGTTTTATTGACGTGTAGCAATAACACAGCCATTGTATGGAACAGTACAGTTCACAAGGCCGAGGGCAGAGAGAGAACAAATGAAGCACACATTGTGCATAACAGTAGAAGGGGAGAAAGTAAAATGGGGAAGACGTATACGTATGTATAAACAGGTACATAAAAATAATAAAATAATCCAAATAATAATAAAAAATTGATATACAACTGGGCTGCTATATGCAAGCTATTTTTAATGTTTAAGTTTAAACAGCTTCTGTTCAAAAATGTCTTGCTTCTTAATTGAGTGAATATACTGAATATACACATGAGGCATAGTTTATCTAAGCAACATAGGAAAAAAAATTGTTTATTTGATTTATTCTGGGAAGCATGTAATGTATCCTAAAGGTATGTACAAGAATGTCCTTGTGGCCAAAGTTTTGATCCAGATTTTACTTAAGTAGCCTGGTAAATAGTGAAAAAGTGAAAGTAATAGTGCAACAGTACCGTTAAAAAAATTACTCCCCAAAAATCTCAAGGAAATGAGGCTCCTCAAAATGATATTTGAGTAAGGCTGCTTCACATGACATAATGTGACAGTGAGTAACATGTTGATACATCACGGAACACTGCAGCCAAAATCAACTAAACAAGGGAGTGATACCTGAACAGTTATTTATCTGACATTGATCAATCCCTATAAATGCTACCTAATACAAAAGGAGAAGGCAATACGGAGTTTGTAATAGGCGTAATTAACATGAATTATTAACATTTTACAGGTTTTTTGGGGGGGTAAATCCACTAACAATTGATAAGCTATATATGTGTGTTGAAATGTGAAATGTAAAAACATCAAAGAATAAACATACAAATTAATCTTTGGACTTGAATGAACATTAGACTAAATCACCCATCCACCCACTCACCTAAGGAGATTCCGTTGGAAAGAATCGTTGCAATTAACGCGCCTGACGACGCGCCATATATTTTATAAGCGCCCTGGAACAAGCGAGGGAAGCGCTCGAAAATACAGCTGGCGGCGCCAATATAGTAAATACCCATGAACCCGCACCCGGCGAACGAGACAGACCACTCTTTGTTCAAGTCAAACATCATTTAAAAGTGAAATTTTAAAGTTAAAAGTTAAATTAGCCTATTGTTATTTATGAAATCAAGAAAGCATTTGCCAAATGAGTTAGTTTGTTAATGGATCGACATATGTGGAAGACGGTCGTTTATATTACCTGCAATTTGGTTCCAAAGGTGAATCGATATTGGGTTTTTATTATTATTCAGCTATCATTTGGAGGTTTGTTTCCATTGGCTAAAAGAAAGTCACATGGTTCAGAAGTAAATCGGCGGGCTGTTGCTCCACAACCAGTTCAGTCGCTCGCAGTAACCCGACGAATTCAAAATGAACATACCAGTTGTAGATTTCAGCAGGTACAACCTGGGAGAAACGAGTGTTTTAGACGAGCACATTGTCGACTTGGGTAGGCAATTGAAATCCTCATTTACAGAATTTGGATTCGTTTATCTGAAGAACACTGGAATCACACAGCAAGAGGTAGTACAGCGCATAAACATGACATAAACATACATCTCATACCTGCTACTTGGTATGAGATTACATTTGATGGATTTCAGTTTACACTAAAAGATTAAATCTTGCATCTTTTATGCTGTTTTCAAATCAAAAGCTATTGGGCCAGGCTGGAAATTCATTGGATCTAGTACGTGAGTAGACCATATGTTCATACAACAGATTGTCATATTTGTGGCCCAAAGGGATTTTGAACACTTTTAAATCCGAATGCGCCTGTACGAAAACAGTTGTTTTAGTCATAATACTGATAGTTGAAAAACTAAAAAATGAAATCCATCAAATGTCAAAATTTAAGGTGGACCGGAAAGTTTCACTAAGTATCTGACGAATAAGGAACGGATGGACGGCTTCACTCACTGTGTTGCTGTTTTAAGGTGGACCGTGTTATGGACATCTGCAAGACGTTTTTTCTCCAACCAGATGAGATGAAGTTGCCTTTCAGCAGAAACAGTTTTGCCATTAATCCCAACCATGGCTGGGTCTCTTCAGAGACCGAAAGGTGGGGATAATAGCAACAACTCAAGCCTGCTAGACTGCTTATTGTTATTAATTGTTCATTGTTACTAACATACAATTATGACATCAGATTGAATCCACGTCGGCCGGGGGATTTAAAAGAAGCATTCAATATGGGGTCTCTTCGTAGTGATATAGTAAGCATCTTTAACATCTACAAAGTGTGACATGAAGAGACATGGGGTGAAGAGACATGGGGTGAAGAGACATGGGGTGGCCTAAAACAATGCATTGGTGTCAAAAGCAGGTACTATCCTCTCCCCTCCTAGAAGTGGCCTACGCCTGCATTCAGGGACATCCAGGTAGCGTTCTTCCAGCGGTGTCAGGACCTGTCTCTGCGTGTGCTGAGGGTGATGGCCCACAGTCTGGGCCTGGAGCCAGAGGTCTTCCTCCATGCACACCGCTACATAGGAAGTATGTTGTGCACTGACCACTCATCTGCATAGACACAACATTTGGCATTAAGTAATAATAGTCAAATATAGATCTCAAAATAATAATAGTGCAAACAAAAAGTATTGCAATGTTTTTTCAGCAAACACTATTCTCAGCTTGCAAATTTGTTTTTAGATCAATGTTCAATGAGTGATGACATCACTTGCGAGAGTCCAGCCAGGGTCCAAAATTAATCAGATACCATTAAAAAAGTACATGTTGGACCCTGAGTCCAGCTGATCAGTAACTGTGTTAACCTCTTCACCACTAGCCCTCTTTCTCAGGTTTTTTTGCCAAAAATAACATACCCAATGTGAACAGACTATCTCCACAACTCCAAGAGCTATAATATGTAATCTTGATACCAAAAGAAAGATAACACCTGTGAGATTGTTGTGCAAGTGAAACAATCAATGTGGATGCTACACTACTTCAGAGTGAATAAAGCCTAGTGCATTATCAGTTGGTAGCCCTGCCATAACACAACATCTGATGAGTACATGGGTCAAGATTTGATGCCAATAAAGTGAAGTAGAGCAAAGATAGAGAGGCTTTAGTAGAGGTAGGTTTAGGCGGAGTCTCGAAATAAAAACAATAAATCCAATGCAAAAATGACGATACAAACGTGATGAGACAAACAGATCTCGAGAAATCCATTGTTAAATTTGAACCCCTCTATTGAAAGATCAGGGCGAATAAATGAATGAATGACACCAAGCCAAACAATCGCAATAGCACCATACAGCCACCAGATGGTAATAGACTGTTCTGATTGAAGGAAATTTACCTATTTCCTGTGAAACCCTCTCTTAGCTACTATACATTGATTGTAAACACCGTGTGAGCTTTCAAAATGGTGCATAGACACTGTATTATGCATTTCTAGTGGTCTTATGTGATAAAACACAACTTTGGCCTCTAGTTCGGCGAGTTTGGTTTGGACTGTTAGAATCAATGGAGTCTCAGCTTCCATATGATATATAGTTTGTGTAGATAACATGACGTGAAAAAGATCGCTATTGCTGTGCATGTGCAGTTATGAAATACATAACTCTTGTTACAAGCTTATTATTTTGTTTGGAATTGTGTTTCATTTAGCCAACAATGGTTATGGTAAACTAAAAGTTGAGAATCTAAGTTCTATGGGTGTGACTGTTTTCCCCCTGTTCACAAGTATTGTTTGTCCTGCAAACAGCAGACGCTGCTCCCTTTAGGCACCTCCATTTTTGTATTTACAACTCACACAAAGCTGTTTCGTTACTAGTGCTTCAGTGAACTGGCCCCGCCAACTTCCACCAAGTAAAATTGACTGTATGACTCGGACATTTCCTCTAAAATAGTCATCCAGATTCATATCCACATATACCTCCAAAAGGGTAGTAAGTCTTGATTATGAAGAAGGTGGAGACATTTGACTGCAGAGAAAATGTCGGATTATGTGGATTGTGATGCGTTTAAGTTACATACATACATGAAAGACAAGTTTAGCCTGCTCTTAAAGTAAGAAGGCAAAGAAACACCTACAAATGTAGCCTACAGTAACTTCCATACACTTTTGGGAAGAAGAAAAGTGCTGAAAGTATTTAATATTTTATATATGCATCAAAGTATTATATGTTAAGTTTCAGTTAAAATTACCAAAGCAACTAGCATCGCACAGCAAGACCATACATACAACCCGTGAGCTAGCGGGGTTTAGGCTAGCATCGTGAGGCTACAAAGCAACAGGACAGATCAGATCTCTTGTTTTTGGCTCAACTAATGACATTTAATAAACAGTAGTCTATTTGATATTATCTAGAACATGACAAAAAAAAGAGAAATATTTCTGCTTTAGGTTTGATTGGGCTGTCGGCAATAATAAATAATATGCCAGTCTCATCTTTAAAACTCAGCCAGCAGCTACAGCGCTCTGGGGCTGAACTTAAGAACCAACCTTCCTGTGGATACTGGTCAAATGAAAAAGGATGGGTGAGGATGAGTAGTGCTGTTGTTGTTGTTGTGCCCTGTCGCAGGCGATAAGAACAGCACCACCCTGCGCTCTCTATATTACCCACCAGTCAACAGTGGGCTGGTGAAGGAGGGCCAGCTACGCTGTGGGGAACACTCAGACTACGGCAGCATCACCCTCGTCTTCCAGAGCCAAGAGGGAGGCCTGCAGGTAAACACACACACCTCTGCTGAGTAACAAGGTGTGTATGACTTGTACGACGAAGCAAACCCACAATTGACAAAATACTGGGGAGGGCTCAAAGCCACACACACACACACACACACACAGTATGTGTTCACCCGTTGTACGTACATACGCTCACGTCAAGTCCGTTTCTACACTAAACAAGGTGACCACTTGGATATTTCATTAACCATGCGACACGTCAGAAAGAAAATTCTAGATGTGTACAGTTTGTAATTACAAACCCGTAGAATTTCAGCTCTAGACTTCTCTTCTCAGTCTCGTCTTAAACTGAATCCTTTAACCGTTGCCACCTTGATCTTGGTATGTAAACAAAATAGTTTTTCAGCCTTTACCCGTTTTCCTCCAGGTGCTCAGTCACTCAGGTGACTACATCTCAGCTCCCAGCATACCAGGAACGGTCCTGATCAATATCGCTGATTTGATGCAGCGGTGGACCAGTGACCACTTCATCTCAGCTGTGAGTTTGTCTTTTAACAAGTTTTAAATTCCAATGTTTGTTTCAATTCACTATTTTCATTTTGTTGGTGGACGAGCAGCTGCATGCCATGGATATAAAACCAAGGCATCTATATGGCAAAAATAAGGTCAAATTTGGATTATTTTTCATTCACCTCCCAAAGATGTGAAACCAGGGTGCAAAATAGTCAATCCTTCATTGACACTTGACACTCCCTGAAAGCCTCAACAGCAAAATTGTAGGGGGTCTCTGGAAAAATCTTTAGAAAATTATTTGTCACTTGCAATTGTCACTAAAATGTCTTTTAAAAGCTTACTATGTCCAGTATTCATTATTCAAATTGCAAAACATGTATTCTCAAATATGAATAGGCTACAGAGATTAAACCGGTTGGCGGAGACTGGTAAACATAGGATTGTACACCTGTTTTCTCTAAATGATGCTCTTATTTTAGTAACAGTGACACATTTTTCAAATTTTGAAACTTGAGGCCGGGACATTTTGAGAAGAGCCGAGAGAGTGTATATTGCAGATCACATCCACACAAGCCCTAATTCTTTCAATACTTGAGTCAACTTTGAGATGTTTGCCAAATATAGCCCTTGTCATTTTAAACAAGATATGTATTGATTGCAGTGTATTGAATACATTATTCTGTCATATAGTACGTTTGATTTTTATATATTCCTTTTCAAGTGTGTTTAAAACAGTATAATAACTCGTCTTTCAGGTGCACCGGGTTTTGCTGCCACCTGCTGGTGACTCCGGTACTCGTCAATCTCTGGCATTCTTTGTACAGCCAGACGACGAAGCACTCATTGCCTGCTGCGATGGCTCGAACAAGTACCCTGCTGTCAAGGCAGGGGCCTATCTCATCGATCGCCTCAGTAAAAGTTATTTGAGAAAGTGAACATTGCCAAGTATTGTTTTGAAAGACTCCCTTGAAGACAGAGTCTTCAAGGGAACAATCAAACAAAAGTTGTTTGCCCTACGCCATTATGAAATGAAAACAGGTCAAGCTGTCAAATTACTATAGTCAGCAATCCTTCCTAAATCAACGTCTAGCAAAAGATCGCCCATGTGCACAATACCTTTCTGACATTCCAGCTATATAGAGATATTTTAAATGAAAATATTGAAACTGTTGGTCATATC
>OMNO01015127.1:0-12193 GCA_900303215.1 Trachyrincus scabrus | reverse complement strand
GATTAAAATAATATAATAATATAATATAATATAATATATCATATATCATATATAATATCATATATACTTTTATATCATATATAATTTAATATAATATAATATAATATATTATAATATATCAGTTCAGTAATTGGAAATGCATTGTGTGACGCGTTACGTGACGCAGTCTTCCTGCGACGGACAGTATATAAAGTAGGCTAGACACGTTGGATCCTTCTCTCTCATGTCAAGTCCTCGGGGCGAGGCAGTTTTGGAGGCGGTGTCTGAGCAGCGAAATACTGTTTTATTTCTACACCCATCTATTTCTAATAAGGTCAAACTTTAGTTTAAATCGATGTGTGCTGGTTTTTGCAGAACATTTAGCTCAAAATAGCATCTATACAGCTGATCAGCGCTGACGTAAAATGAAAGGCCTCGGTCAACCACGCGGCACATGCGCCGATGCCAGTTTTAAAAAGGTAAGCTATTAATAGTTGAAGATAAGCTTATGTTTAAATATGCTTCTCCTCAAAATTGCTTTCGTGGTATTAATTCTTGTGTTCTGAGTTACTTTTGAGTCACACTGATTGATTGTCCATTTTGCGGTCGAAAAACCAAATAGCTTTTTATTGCGTCATCAATACTGTTTCGTAGTTGCAGCAACATCTTGCAAGACTACTCTGTCATGAATATTACCAATAAATCGTTCTCAGCATCCTTTACCAAGTATCAAACTCCAACTGGACGCTTCCCTCCTTGTGTTGCAGGACGCCTTGTGTGTGGGATGTGATGCTGCATGGCTGTTTATTTATAGTGGTGAGTTCTTAATGTAAGGAATTAAAATAGTATCCGAATTTTGCCATGATGAAACCTAAACTTACAGCTGGAATTACCGTCAGATTGTTAAGTGGTGATAATGGGTTTTCTGAGCAACTTGTCCTTTGAAATAACCTGTCCAATAGATTGTACTATTGTACAACAGATATGTCCATAGGGTTTGTTATGACACGTCTGTATTTTGATTCCTTTTTTATTATAAGGTGGGGGAAGCTGCCCTGCCACAGAAATGGTTCTGCAGACTGGAGCACAGTTGACATGGGTGAGTGTAATCATGACTTGTCTTTCGCAAGGTATACTTCAATGTTGTGATGAAATTTTAAACTAATGCTGGAATTACCGGCAGATTGTTTAGTGGTGATAAATAGTTTTCTGAGCATCTGCATTGTCCTGTATACTTGTGTCAGGTTTTTTTGTATGGTACTAATTGTAGATGTCACTTCTAGATGGACGTGGTAAAAGGACACTGACATGGTGATCTGCTAGTGACTTCATCCTCCAGGCCGTTTCCTGGTAAGCATGTTTTCTTTGTTCTACTCTTGTGTTGTGTTGCCAATGAGGATAACGTTAGGAAGTGCCGTCCGATGCGATAACTGACGATAGTTCTTTTCAGTATTCTGAGACTACAGAAATGCTCTTTCTCAGTGGGTTTGGCCTTTTCCATCTGTAATTTGTTTATTTTTCGTTTTTTTTCTTGAAGGTGGAAATGCTGCTACAGAAATGGTTCTGCCAACTGGCATCTGCACAGGTGTGTGTGTAGACTCATGAAGATTATAAAGTTGCATGTGGTACACTTCAATGTTGTGATGAAATTTTAAACTAATGCTGGAATTACCGGCAGATTGTTTAGTGGTGATAAATAGTTTTCTGAACATCTGCATTGTCCTGTATATTTTGCCATAGGTTTTTGTCTGGTACTAATCGCAGCTTTAACTTTTCTAGATGGACATGTTGAAAGGACACTGACCTAGAGATCTTGAAGTGACTTCCTGGTAAGCATGTTTTCTTTGTTATACTCTTGTGTTGATGCGTTGCCAATGAGGATAACATTAGGAAGTGCCGTCCGATGCGATAACTGACGATAGTTCTTTTCAGTATTCTGAGACTACAGAAATGCTCTTTCTCAGTGGGTTTGTTCTTTTCCATCTGTAATTTTTTTCTTCATTTTTTTCCTTGAAGGTGGAAATGCTGCCACAGAAATGATTCGGCCAACTGGAATAGCATCTGCACAGGTGTGTGTAGATTCATGAAGATTATAAACTTGCACGTGGTGCACTTCAATGTTGTGATGAAATTTTAAACTAATGCTGGAATTACCGGCAGATTGTTTAGTGGTGATAAATAGTTTTCTGAACATCTGCATTGTCCAATAGGCTGTCTAATTGAACTTGTGGATTATGTATGGTACTAATAGTAGATGTATTTTTTTCTAGGTGGCATGGGTAAATGGACACTGACTCGGCGGTGTGGAAATGACCCGCTTGGTAAGCATGTTTTTATACTCTTGTGTGTTGATTTGTTGCCAATGAGGATAACATTAGGAAGTGCCGTCCGATGCGATAACTGACGATAGTTCTTTTCAGTATTCTGAGACTACAGAAATGCCCTTTCTCAGTGGGTTTGGCCTTTTCCATCTGTAATTGGGTTATATTTTTTATCTTGAAGGTGGAAATGCTGCCTGCCCTGCTGCTATGGAAATGGTTCTGCTGACTGGCTGCTGCACTGGTGTGTAGAATCCTGAATATTTAAAATGCACACGTGGTTAGGGTTGGGTGATTTCCCATAGAACAGTAGATCACACTTGGATAACATTATGACTGTCCATATCAATGAGTCTTAAAATATGCAAACTGCTTGTTTGAGCCAATGGATAGCCAGCTGTAATGCTGATTTTTTTTAAATTCCTTTCTGCTTATAGCTCTAGCCCAATAATGCAAAGTTATGAATAGTAAGCTTATGACGGTCATAATTCATCGCTAGTCTATTGCTCAAATGTCCCTAGTAGCCTTATACTGGATTTGATAATGAGTTTATGTATCAGGAATGGGGTAAAGTGATTTGCAGGCTATTGCTGCCACCCTGTGGCAGAAGAGGGCATAGCAGCTAAGTTCATAAGATGCGCTTTCGCTTAGGTTTTTTTTTTTAATGGTTGAACCCTAAACCTCTGTTTTGGAGAGATGTTTTAAAAAATGGATATCACCCAACCCTACACAAGCTACACTTCAATGTTGTGATGAAATTTTAAACTAATGCTGGAATTACCGGCAGATTGTTTAGTGGTGATAACTAGTTTTCTGAACACTGGTGGGCTGAATATCAAATGTATTTGTTTGACCGTCTGGGTTTTAACAAGCTGTTTTCCATCGCTAGGCGAAGTGTGGTGCTGGAGATTAACCACAGTATTGACGACTCCAACAATGATCCTTCCTGACTTGACACTGAGCTCAGGCAAGTAAAAGTAGCGAGGCTTGACACTAAAATCCCACTACACCTGATCTATTGATTTGGAAATGACTTGTAGCAGTCCTAGCGGTTCATCTTATCCTTCTAGACTTCTTGATGCATTGTTTGTAGCCATATGACAGATGACTGAACTGCTGGAAGTACTGGCAGATTTCTCAGTGGAGACTCAGTGACCTGGCTGCCTTCAGTGTTATAACTGTTTTCATTTTTTTTTTTTTTATATACAGATCTCAAGATGAAGATGAAGATGGAATTTGAGAATTGCTTTTGTTTACCCAGTTATGTGACTTTTGTAACATTTACAAATGACAATAAATGTAGTATTCAAGCTTGCGTTCAAAGAAATGTATCCTTCATTTTCATCAGGTGACTGTTTTGCATGCATTTCACATTCCACCCTCTAAAACACGGCTGTCAAACGTCCCACGGCGTGATATGATCCCTTTTTTTGCAATTATCAGTACATTTAAGTGGAAAAAAAGCACAACACAGTAGGCCCACAAAACAACGGCCATATCAATCCATAAAATATTCCTTGTAATTCCCAAAATAAATTGGGTGTCACTGAATGCCACACTAGGCCCCTACTAATCAGAAGCTAGAAACAGAAGGAAAGCTGATACAGAACAAATGATATTTCAAGATGGATACAGAATACAGTTCCCACCAACCATGCTTTAGTGTGCACATGGCAAGTAACTTAAAATACTAGTATTCACCGCCATTACCATACCACAGGAAGGTTATGACGAGTACACCGGTCAAGTGTAGCAGAAGTGGGTCTTTTTTTTTTTTAGTCCGGACCCAATGAAGTAGCATTTGGTCTAAATTAAAGTGTTGTTAGCCTATATCTATAAGCACTGTCTACTCGAGTTTGAATCTTATTTGAAGTTGTTTCGCTGTATTGATTCAAATAAAGACAATCGCATACATTTCAAGATCTCTGTCATTCTCTAAGTAATGCTAATGTAAGTGTGCCTTACAATCCATCAATTCTAAATACAATCAGTTCTGTATAGAGCTGGTGTTTGGATTTTGAATTATGCAACAGCAATACAAAAATACTGTCAGAGCTAGTAATGGATGTGCATTGCATGTATTGATGAAGTATTTAGCTGTTATTGATTAGCCTTTGGTTCTCATGACTTAAGCTGTGGAGGGTGTGCTGCAGGGAAGTGGATGCCTTCTGGACGTTGATGGAGAATCTCATTCCCAGGTCAGACATTAAGCCTACCTGTCTAACAGAATACCTAGCATGCATGAGCCTCCAGCAGGAACATTGCAACACCACTACACACAAGCTAGATCACACAGTTGATCACACAGAAGTTTGGGTTAGTCTGCTATAGTATAGCACAGTAATAGAAAAGAGACATTAAAGAGAACAGACCCTTTTCACACACAGGTGTCATCATAGGTGTAATTTACACTGGGGACGCTGAGACATGTCCCCACCACTTTTTGAAATGACTGATTTTTTTTTTCTGAAAAATAGCTTGCGCCAAGAAATGTAAACTATATGAGAACGCTTTGAGAAAGGTTTATTTGCACAATAAGAAAGCACACAATGCAATGTAAATATAGAATAAACAAATGAAAACAAAAACAACCTCGCCTACTGATTTTAAAATTACAAAAAAAACCAGTACTGCATCCATAGCGAGTGGATGTCCCCTGGATGAAACAGCCCCATCTTCCTGTCCACTGGGGTGTTAACACACAAAATAACTTGGAATAATAATGTAAGTATTAAAAATAAGCAGGAACATTTTCTACTCCGCCATTTAACTTGCTTGGCATCACTCGCTTGATGTTCTTCCTAGAGAAAGATACTTATTGTGCTGAAACCCTGAAATGAATTAAGAATGTTTGGAGAATTTATTGTAAACTCAATTACACAGCAATTATGATTTAAAAATATTATTTTATTATATTATAAATACATTAACTTAAGTCTATAAATGATGGCATGACATTAGATAATTTCATACTTACGTCGTCTGTTTGGATGTAGCTCTCATAGTAATCAAATTGATTCACGTGTTGATCTGTGATTTAAACACACATGCATTACATTTCATATAGATCAATGTCATAATTACATAATTCAAAATATAAAACATCATGTTGACTACGCCACTGTGCTACTGTCACTATACTGTCACTACTACTATTACAACGGGAGATAAGATAATCTAGTCGTTAGTGTTAAGCCCTTAATCACAGCTACAAAGGGCTACTAACTTAGCAGTGTCTGCTAAGTTAGTATATCATAGGCTACTGTTACTACCAGCTGCTAATACTGAACCGTTCACTGTCACTTACTATTTTTGCTCTCAAGTTGGAACATTAGAACCACAAAACCCTCCAGCGGCACGTTGGTTGTATAGCCTGAATGCTGAAACGTGAGCGTAAGGATGGTTTGTGCATCCACAAAAACTCCTAGTGGGAACAGAAGCGAAAGAGAGGATAGAGAAAAGTATCTGTACACGTTTTATCAATTGAATTAGTTTGTTGTTTGTACACGGTATAGGCTACATCGTAGCTTACCTCTACTGTATGCTGCGTTCATGGTCTCATACAGGGACAATGTTTCAGAATCATCCACATCACAGCGGTAGAAGAGTTCCTATTACAGGAGAATCATTAGCATTGCTACTGTACCAATCAAATCAACACTGGAATGCATATTTGACTAAAAACAAAGAAAACATACACATTGGGAAGAATAAGCGGTACCTTGTAGTCGACACATTTTTCCCATAGTTTGACAAACGCGGGATAGTGGATCTTCCCTCGGATGCCCTGTGGCTGAACACAATAACACACGTTAATCATGTCCTCATTCAGTGTGAAATGATCTACATCTATCATTTAAATCATGGCAAATGAGAAAGGAGGATCATTTTAGAGTTAAAGTCTACGTTACATTAGAAAAGGCCACCAGGGATCTGCAGGTGCTCAGATCAAAACCGTTTCTTTTTCCTTTGAAAGGAACACAAAAACAAAACGTTAATAATGTCCTTAATGATGATAAATACGTCAACATTTTGAAATGGTTTCCTGAAGAAGTGCTCACCGTCGAGGAGGGAGTCGTTGAGGAGACGCTGAAGCTGTTCGATACTGAGTTCCTCGTTCTGGAGGGAGAGGGAGAGAGGGAGAGAGAGAGAGAGAGAGAGAGAGAGAGAGCATATTACTAGAGAATCAATCAAGAATGGATGATCAGACAGCCAACAGACGGGACTCAAACCCCGGTGTCCTGGGTGAGTCCACTGACTTCCATTATACAATTTTGTGCTTTAAAAGTTTAATTTTTAATAAGTATACAATATTTTACAAATTGTAATGATAATTAATGCTAATATTTGGTTGCTTTTCTCTATTTCAGATTTCAGACTTGATATGAAGATAGAGGACAGACAGAACTCACCATGTAAGTGTAACGTTTGAACAATTGATAGACCTCACTGGTCTCTTCACCCTCCTCTTCATCAGTTGGCTTGTGAATGAAACAAATAAAAAATATATTTTGACACAATGACACAATAAAAGAAAGCCTTGTTACTGAGAAAACCGAACGGAACTATTAAAAACAGTGTGGCGAAAAGTACCCTAAGAAATATGAGGTCATGATGACGTCATCTTTCAGTGTGAAGTCACACTATCCATTTCATGTTACGCTGTAACGAAATGCTGAGAATCTAGTTTGATTCTCAAAAACTGATGGTTTCCTCTGTGGGCTGTTTACCTGTCATATAGATAATTATCATTATAAATTATAAGCTCCACTTAAATCTCCTAGGGTTACAATTTCCCACCGTTTATTGTTAATTTCTTACCTTGGGAGTTACTTCATTAGCTGGTTTCTCATCATGATCTCCACATCCTTCATGGTCACCCGCATTATATCCACTGGAATGAGCAGAGAACAGAACTTTGTTAAAGAACGGTGAAATAGATAGATAGATAGATAGATAGATAGATAGATGGACAGATGGACAGATGGATAGATAGGTCTAGATAGATAGATAGATAGATAGATAGATATTACTGTAGGGGAGCCTAAGAGGACTTACTGAAGTTTCATGTCTGCCTTGGTGTAGACAGTGAGGAGGAATTCACCGCTGCAGTTGGAATACATAGTGTGGGGGATGACCACATATTCTCCTGGCTCCACTTTGAACAGCTCCATCACTTCTCTGTCCATTGTGAACTGGCTTTGCTTATCCAAGTTATACCTCAGGTAGCTAGAATCAAGTTTTCCTGCATTGGCCTGGAATACAAGATACAAATCTTATTATGATGTTTTTTTTCTTATAATTATTGCATATTGAACATTTGAAATGCTGAATGTGCTTACCGATTCTGGGAGCTGTTGAAAAAACAAATCAGAAATCAAATGTAAACATATATGTTCCCCATGAATAGAATAATGGCAGGTTCAATTCCTAATGCAATTCACTCAAGTCATAATAAGAATGATTATAATGACTGGTTAAGACAGGATGAGCAGTTTACTTTGAAGATGCTGAAGCCGATGGGGTTTTTCCTGGACTTGTTGCGGTTTCCAACAGGCTTCTGCATCAGAGACAGCAGTAGGTTGTTATTGCCCTTATTCTCCCCCTCCTCCGCTTTCACCTTGATGCGAAACTGGGGGTTCATGTCAAATGTGGCTAAAGACAAAGGGAAAGGCAAGTGAACCCATTAGCAACACTAAAACGTATTTCAACTTCTGTCCCAATACAAATACAAGTGTGTGTAGTTTTAACGGGCAGCTGCAGCTCAGTTGTGGATCTGCGGAAGCAAAGGGGCGTAGACGTAGACATCAGGGCCACGCCCCTTTGTTTCCGGTAATCATCACACCTGTACCTCGTTGGTACTCCAATCACCTTTATATGCAAGTTCACGATTCTGTCCGTATGGTTTACATTGAAGTTTCTGTACCCCTTACCTGGTTTGTGAATATACAACCTTTTCCTGCACCTGTACCCTGTTTAAGCCCGTGTAGTATGTCTTTACACTCTTTTTTCAGTTTTTTTTACAGATTCAATTTTTTTAGTTTTTTAGTGTATTTTAGTGTATTTTTCCTGTCCTTTCCTTTCAGATGTGTGTAACTATTTGGACTTAATAAAGAGCGTTGTGAGTTGAAAACCAAATGCAGCTTACGATCACTGAAGTTGCCTCCAGCTGTTTTGCCAGCGATCCAGCGGCCATTGTAGCTCATGGATTTCCACTGGCAGGTGAGGTCACCATCCATGAAGTTGGGGTTCTCACAGCAGATGGCCATGTAGTTAAAATTGTGACAATAGTCTTCCAACTCCATCCTGAAAACCAAAAAGAAAATAATGAAGAGGGCTGATGACATATGGAAGCAAGTGTAGTAGCAAATGTTCTTATTTAGCATCATTTTCATGATGATCATTATTCCATACCAGAACTCTCCATCTTCACTTTTCACACATTTTGCTCGATCTTCAGAACTCACTTGATTCCACAAATCTGATCTGCACAATGGAAAAAAGATTGTCCATTCATTCACAACAAATCACGAGATTATCCATAAAATAAGAGTGCACAGCTAAATAAATACTATCTTTTTTATTTTGTATAATCTAGTTTTCTTAGAGCATAGATATTAGTAGATAATGCACGTTTCTACTGTCTATTGACTAGATATTAATATATAGGTGTTACATACTTGTCACTCCATTTCCCACTCCACTCCTGGTAACCCCAGGGGTTCAGCAGTCGAACAAGCCTTACTGTGGAACCATAACGGGTAACCTAAACACAAAATGAAGAACACAAACGACCTGGTTTGAAAGTGTTTTGACTTACGCAACTAGGCAACGCAAGTAAACCTCAATGCGAGTTACCTCAGTTACTCCTGTGACAGAGTAGGCATGCCAGTCCACCAACCCATTCATAGACACCGTGTTTGCTGCCGTTCCCTGTGACCAAAAAAAACAAAACGATTAGGAATTATATAGAAATGTAATTCAACAGAAACAAAACTTTTATCTCAGGCTGAAGTCGCACCCCAGCGGCGAAGGTCCCACAGCCAATCATGGACTTGCAGTCTGTGGCTCTGCTCAGCGAGCCCCACAGTTCCTCGTCGTGGTCATAGTTGTGTTTATTTCTCAGCCCGTAATTCATGAACACGCCCCCGCAGAAATCCTTGAATGCCTCAGATGGGTTGCCTGCATGCATGTCTGCATATGAACCACACAGTCTGAAGACACACACACACACACACACGTGAGAGTATGCACACATTTCCACCTCTAAGCGGCTAGAAGTTGTAGGTTATTACAGGCAAACACTATGCAAAAAGCAATACGGTACTTCAGATACCAACTGTTTACATACTTAGCATAGGCCTTTTCCAGGAGAGGAATCCAGAATTCATTCCCACTTTTGGTCTTCACAGAAAGTAACTGATTTTGGAATGTTGGGAGAAAGTCGTCAATGACAACATCCACCCACCTGCCAAATGTCCAGAACTGGGAGCAAAGGAGAGAGTCTCATTAGTTGGAAGTGAGAGTAGCTCAACACAAAAGTCAACAGTAAGCATAATAATTTCATTATATTATGTATATTATTATATATAGGCCTATATTATATCATATATATATATATATATATATATATATTTATATTTCATTAATCATAACAACTTAATTAAAGTGCCATTGCACCCTTTCCCTTCCGAGATCCGCCTGCTGTGTTGATTGACGGGGTGACCATGCCTCTTCATTTACATACATGTGCAATTCGAAAAAGAAAAGCCAAATGGAAAAAGGAAAGAGCAAATAGAAAAAGATAAATGGAAAAGAGGCTGTGAAATAAGAAAATTATTATTTATAGTTTTCAATTCAAATTTCAATCTTTTCTATTTCCATTTTCAATTTTCATTTGAGATTTCAATTTCAATTTTCATTTAATTTTCTCCTTTGAATTACAATTTGGCTTTTTTTGTTTGTTTTTACTTTTACATTTTATTGTGGCACGATCATTGCGAGTAATTCAGTAAAAAATAAACAATTTATTATCGAGCAATTCCATTTGAATTCTTTCATATGGAAGTGACAACAACAAAACTATTTTGCCTTATGACAGCACTGTTCTAACAGATGTTGACATTTTGACATTCTTACCCTGAAATGAAATATCCCAGCATACTCCTCAAATGACTGGTTGCAAGGTACAACTTGCACGAGCAACTCTTTATGTAATGTCAGTGAGCCGACGGCTGCCAGAAACCAGCAATTGGCTGGAAAAACAAAGGGCAGATTTGATCACCTACCCAAAACAGTGCGGTGGTTCACGTTTAAAGTCATTCTCATGCGAGCCTGTGAATCACAATACCAATCAAACACCTACCAATCAACCCTTGGCCAAAGTCTAATCGTGACGCCCCATCAACAAAGAAAGACACCTCCCCTCCGAGGCCCATGAGTTTTTTAATGTCCTGTAGAGAGACACAGAGACATGTTATGACAAGAGTCATTTAACAGAGCCTTCCAGGTGAGGCTGACACCAATCAAAGCATGCAATCAATATTGGAGCAACTGCTAAATGTGCTGCATAACCATGTGTCTAAAAACAACCATGCACAGCACAGGCACAGAATAGCTATATCATATCAGAAACAGGGGAAAGTACATTTTTGTTACTTAAAAAAAATGTGTATTTTGTATTTTATTAGTCATGAGGTATTCAGAAGTGAATAAAATAGTGGTATTTTACCGCTGGCCGGTGCCACTTCACTTGCTGCTGCTGCCAGCCCTGCAGGGTCGGTACGTCCCCCAGAGAGTTGCTGTCGGGGGGGAAGGTTGTATCCACAAACAGCGAGCCTCTCCTCAGGTTCATCTGCTTCAGCTGCTCAAAGCTCTGCCTGTTGAACATGTCAGGGTTGGATGCTGTCCCCAGGCTGCCATCTTTGTAGCGCAGGTTGATGATGCCGGTGCAGTTCTCAGGCATGTTGACTACTACAGTAGAGAAAGGACAAACACACAACATTTCCATGATCTACTCCTGGTTTTATGCCAGACCATTATGTTGCATGAAGTACTTCTACTACTTCTTCAAAGGAGATTTACAGATGAGTTACCTGTAGCAGATGCAAGAGACCAGAGAGTTGTGGGCTTTTGGCACACAACAACAGGTCATTTATACTTTGGGCATGTGACATAACTACGCGTGTCATACCGTACAGCTCAGCTGGCCCAGCCCCCCAAAGACCCAGCCCCATACAGGTGTCTGTCAATTTGTGCAAGAGATTTGTTGTGTCTTGTCTGTATGTCTCTTTGTACGAGTCCTCCTTATATGGAAATACCTTTTTTTTCCCCTTTAAAATGTAGGTCAGCAGCTCGAATCCTATTGGTCTAGCTTTCCTTTGTAGTCTTTAAACTCAGGGAAACTATTCAGATGATTTGCAGCAAAGCATTCTTTTGAATTCCTCGCAGTTATGCACATATGCATGCATTTAAACTCAATATTCCCGAAACTCATCCCATTGAAATGTCAGTTGAGTCGACCTGTCTCAACGTGTAGGCCTATATACGTGCACTTTCCCAGGTGGATGATAGGATATGGCCATGATAGACCCTCGCTTTAACCTTTTCCATTCCATTCCATCTTCCACGCAAGACACTAAATGCAAATCAAAAACAAAAACTTTTTACACATTGTACAGCTAGAAAAATGCATGTAATTATTACTGCTCTCCCTCTGACATTAACAGTCTGACAACTGGACGTAAATCAAATTTAAAGAGCAGAAAAACTGTTGGTGAGAACCTACAAATGAAATTAGCAACTGAGTGCATCCGCAGCTGTTTCTGGCGGTATGGATCAGAGTAGTTACCACCACTAGCTAATTACAGACTGGCTGTTGCAGTGTATTATATTTA
>OMNO01015124.1:0-12333 GCA_900303215.1 Trachyrincus scabrus | reverse complement strand
ACAACAGACATTCATGTGTTCATGTCAGCAGTGCATCCATGCCCCCCGACACACCTTGAACGTGGGCAGTCGGATTGTTTTGAGCATGTAGAGGCAGAACGCGATCCCCAGGGCGTCCTGTAGCACCCAGGCCCACCTGGAGGGCGAAACAAACGCACACCATATGGAGACACAGACTCTTGTACCAAGCCCCCCCCCCCAATGCTGGGACACACATGGCCATCCCAAAATAAATATATCAATAACAACAACAACAAGGAAAATAAGACTTTAGTCACACCTAGAACCCATGAACATTTGGCTGTTATAGAGGCCATCACACAAACACAGCAGCGGTCACCTGCAGGGGGCGTCGGTCGGTTCCCACACAACAATGGAAAGACTGAGGCTCTTCTGTGATCTTTTTCCACTCCTGCATTCTTGTGTTGCAAAAAATGTCCAAGCACATGGCGATACCCCATGCTCCGATAACAACCCAGTTGGTTTACAGGAGCAAACCATATCAGAATGGGAGCCCTGTTGGGACGCCTTGATGGAGATCTTAATGTACAGGCAGCAAGTAGCTACACCACCACCACTTTTCCTAATGTACTGAATCGTATTACATTTCCATTTGATCTGCCAGCAGAGAGAAAGAGTGTGTGTGTGTGTGTGTGTGTGTGTCCACTCTATACTCACTGGTCCTCATTGCGGAACACAGCCCAGGTGACGCTGACTCCGATGCAGAAGGCTGAGAGCAGCAGACTGCGGATTTGCGGGCGCTTGTGCAGGTACGGCAGGTCGTTCTCCGGGACCCTACCGCCGCCACGTCAGAGAACAGTCACGGGGATGTTGGCGAGCAGCGGATCACGTCACGTGTTTATGTGTGAGAAATACAGGTACACGGAGACGCTAGATATTTGTTGTTAAAAAGATAAACTTTGCAGATTTGTGGCCTGTTTATGGGGGTAGCGTAGCTCATGACAGACGGTGGGTCTATTAATGAAACATTAATACTGGCCAAGAGTAGGACTCCTTGCCTGCTGACTTTCCGTCCTTCGACTGCATATTGAATGTTGATTTGAATGTGTTTTTACTCTGTGATACCCATATGTACAGTGTCCTTATTATTATTATTACTACAGCTATGAAGAAGGGTGTCCAATTGATAACTCCAATGAAGTGAGTACACCTATTCATGACATCACGACTCAAGAAAGCAAGTGATGGCTACTATAAGAGGGATTCATTGTTAAATCCCAAATCTTTGGAAGCAAATGATGGAATGGACACAGTTTGAACTCCATCTGGGAGGACTCACCTGCACTTGCAGAAAGGCAGTCTTCTGACAAAAGGCCACAGGCAGCTGTATAAGCCGACGGAAGACGCTATGCAGAAGATGACTATGACCCATATGGCTAAAATGAACCCAAGGGGAGAAAACGTGTGTATTAATTGGACAGCAGCATTTGTAGATCCTAAGCTACGCATAATGTATATTTTTGGTAAAGCCAACATACGTAACACACATACGTAAAGCTGTATAGTACTGCAATACAGCTTAGAAACTTAGTATTGGATGGTCACACCAAAACTCACCAAATGAAACAGAAGTAGAAGTCATTATCGGACACGATGGACTACCATAAGCAGTAAGTGTGTGTGTGTGTGTGTGTTTACCCAGGTAGTCGTAGAAGTAGTAGAGCAGCAGCAGCATGGTGCAGCACATGATTACGAAGACGGAGATCATGATGGGCGTGACGTCCACCGTCTCCTCGTCCTGCTTCTCGTTGCTGTCGTCTCGCTTGTGTTTCATGTAGCGCCTGTAGGGGGAGGCCGGTGCACGGTCGGATTAGTCGGGGGAGTTTGTTGGAAGTTATGGATGGAAGGAATAAAAAAAATGTATCATGCGAGCATCGCCATTCTTTGCTCCGACAATACTTCAATACAACATTTGTTAAAACATGAAAAACAACCTATGAATGATACGAGCATTCATCCATTCAGTGGATTACATTCATATCCACGTGGCATATTACAGGAAGTCCTGTTGTTTTTGTTTCCATTGGCTACGCAGGATGGTAATCAGTGGTATAGATCAACGTAAAGGCCGCAGCCAGTGAGTGTACTCGTTGGCGTAACGGTCGTGGTAAGAAGGAGTAGACGCTTTCCCCCGTTCTTGTCTGAACATCTCTATTCTCCTCTAGTCTTCAGCCTTTTTTCTGTCCCTCTTCTTCTTCTTCACACCAACAGAGACCCCAGCCGACATTGCTCTCGGTCACTATGGTAACAGTAGAGGAGAGCGGAATCCAGATGGACTCTCGTGTCACTAGATTGGCCTCACATGACAACAGCGCTGTCCTCTGGCTGGGTCGCCAACGGTAACGGAGCAGACCACTCTATCACTATGTGGGCAGAGAGCCCGTGGCCAGAGGCTCAGAACACGCTGAGCTACTCACACATGCAAACACAAACAGCATGTTTCTGCACAACTACTCACCAATTAAATGGTGGCAAAGAAAAAGGTCCTGGCAAATGACTCACCCTCCCAATGGATTGCCTTTGGTTTAAACTTAGCAGCCCGAGACTAAAAGCGTTGCATTCATTGAAACATCAAGGAACTTGTAATTGCATGAAATTATTGAATTACCCGCAAGGCCCTCAATTAAAGAAATTCTAAAATAATTGCCCTTTCCAGACCCCCAATCCAATCCACGTACTTTTTGGTGTCTCTGCTGCCAGCCAAGTAGCCTCCCATGGCTACCGTTCCCACGGCCATGATGAAGATGATGACCATGTTGTAGTCCAACACGGGCTCCTTGGGCGCATACATGGCCACCTCTCTCCCGTCCTCGAAGGTCTGCAGGCGTCCAAGCAACACAACATTAGAGAACATCTAGCAGGAATCAGACAGAAACCACCAGCTCCCCCGTGACAATGAACTCTTTAATTTAATAAGTTGTTCACTTTGTACGTTGCTCTGGTCACTGATAGCAAAGTGTAATAACCAATGAAAAATGAATACAAAGAGGCATCAAGACAGCAGTAAAGATGAGGCTGTACCAGCCCAGTAAGTTAATGCATTCTGGAAATTAAGGATAGTTGCATTTTGAAGGTTGAAATTACCTTTCAGTTCAGTTTGATTTGGAGGTTTTTTGCAATTAGATACTGACTTTAGCATAAAGTATGATCGATAATCGGCAGACATTCCCTGAGACTAATGTGGAAATAGTATTTAACTCCCCCGTGGCCTGGTGTAAACCATCTCTTACCTTGCTAATGTCCAGCATGTCAGTGTAGCTGAGCAGTGCTACGGGGATATCAATCTCCTCGTACTGGGTCTTGTTTCCAGCCGGTGGTGTCTGTAATAAACTGTGACTTTAGCATATTGAATAAACATTAACAGTGAGTCAATAGCTCAAAACAGTACCCCACACATTTTGACAATCAACTCAACTATTAAGTCACTGAAAGGTTTGTGGAAGTCTCCTCAAATGAGGGAAATGTCCACGTGCCATTAAGGTTTAAAAGTTCCTGGGTCCTTTGAAGTGACGAATAACTACTGTACTTATGTCTGGTCTTATGTTATCAAAACCTTGTGGTATGATTTTATAGTCCTTCATGATATACCAGTGATCCAAGTTTGACATAGTGCACATAATTACATACATACCTTTATTAGATACATAAGGTTATATCCATCCTATTCTTATCCACAAACCCAAATGTCATAATCAACCCATTTCACGATTGCATTTGTGCACAGGCCAAAAATAAACAGCCTAATAAAACAGAGGCCTCCTCACCAGCGGGTCCTTGCTGACAATGAGCAGGCCCCTGGCACCGTTGATCTGGGCCAGTCGCACCTTCTCGTAGAAAGTGCAGTTGCCCCTCATCACCATGGGAATGCGGTTAGGGAAGCCCCCATCGGGTACCTCAGAGGCCGAGCACAGGACCGACGCTGTGAGGTCGTGGATCTGGAGACGGGACTAGATGAACACAAAGATGAAATTATACAAAAGATGTAAATACTCAGAAAGGGACGTTTGACACAAAACACACAGTGTATAAAAGTTTCCAGTAAAGACATGATATTTAACTTGAATTGTTTTCAACTGAACGTATTTAACTGTTAACTTACTGCTTTGTTGAGGTCCTGGGGCAGACGTGCCCACTGGGAGTTGAAGAATATGCAGTAATCTTTTCCTTTGCTATTGTCTTTGTCGCTGAAATGAGCCATGCCATACTCACCTACGACCTATACATAAAACACAATATAAAACAGCAACGGTAAATAAATATACACATAACTGTTGTGTTTGTGAAGGTGTAACTGTTGTGTTTGTGACGGTGTAACTGTTGTGTTGTGTTTGTGACGGTGTAACTGTTGTGTTTGTGAAGGTGTAACTGTTGTGTTATGTTTGTGACGGTGTAACTGTTGTGTTTGTGAAGGTGTAACTGTTGTGTTATGTTTGTGACAGGTGTAACTGTTGTGTTTGTGAAGGTGTAACTGTTGTGTTGTGTTTGTGAAGGTGTAACTGTTGTGTTGTGACGGTGTAACTGTTGTTTGTGACAGGTGTAACTGTTGTGTTTGTGAAGGTGTAACTGTTGTGTTGTGTTTGTGAAGGTGTAACTGTTGTGTTTGTGAAGGTGTAACTGTTGTGTTGTGTTTGTGGAAGAGAAAAACATTTTACCAGTACAATATTTTGATACGGGTGTGTGAATGTGTTTAGCACCTTCACTGATACACATGTGTGACTATTTCCTACAACTACAAACTCCACTGTCACGGGTGCTCGGTTGTTGTGCTCCAACAACACCTTCATACATCACCAGTTAAGCTCGGAAATTGCGTTGTATTTAACAACTAATTTGTCAGAAGTGAGACCAGTTGTGTTAGTACAGTTGTAGGCTGTAGACACACCATACCATTGTTTCCTATGAGCTACACATAAACACAAACGTTGTGTCACCGTCCCGGTTGAGGCTATCTCCGCAAGCTAACAGCGCTATAGCAAGCAAGCTAATCATTATACATGTTTGAGAAAGAATCATAACGACGACCACTCTCGCGTTGTAATACCCCGGGGGAACGCGTACGTTATTTACAACGACAAACGAGTTCTGCATTGTTACCTTTTGGATTAAAACAGCTGCCCAAATCAGGTTTATAGGGACCCCCATGGTTCCTAGCTTGTTGTTGTTGTTGTATCCCCCATCAACGGCTTGAGCGACCCAGTGCGGCCACCAGCTGTTTGGCCGTTAAACCCCGCCCATTTTCTGCAGTACGGTTGCTATTGGTTGTCTGTGTTATAGCAAGAGCGCATGCGTCGCTCGATTGGGTCAATTTGAATGTCGATCAAAACAGAATTAAAGCATTGAAGTGCAGTTCTGGCGTACGGCAGTGTGTGGAGTTGTGGCAACTTTGTGTCTGGTTTTATGATTGTTCTCGTTGGTTTTATATTCAAGGCTTGACATTTATCGCATTTAATAGTAAACATTAATAAACATACATTGTACTAACTACACTCGACACAACGAAACTGATCGCAGAAGGTAACTGTTCCAGGTTATAACGATGAGGTTACTTAGAAAGAGAAGTTGTTTAATGTTCGATTTGTTGCCAATTAAATGTGGAAGTAAATACGTAGTAATTAACAGAAAAACTATTGTTTGCTAATTTCACATTATTTAATTGGTCTCCCAGGCTGATGAGACATGGAGATCTGTAAACTAACAGGCCAGGTCTGAATCTTTGATCAATCTCTAATCAAAATCGTATAAATTAGTAAATTATTAAAAATACCTCTTTTTTTTTAGAAACTGATTATCCATAAGCAACTCTACGTCTTACGATGGGTTAGTTCCATAAGTTTTAATGTTTAAGAAATCTGTAACACGCCACTATCGTCAGCTTCCCTGGTGGTCTAGTGGTTAGGATTCGGCGCTCTCACCGCCGCGGCCCGGGTTCGATTCCCGGTCAGGGAACATCCCTTTTATTTTAAACATAGTACAGCAAATGATCATTGAATGGACTACATGTAAACAAAACGATATCTTGTCAAAGACACTTAAGACGTATAAACAACACGTCTCAAGTGTCTTTCCAAAACGTTGATCAAATGCTACATCACGACGACTTTAACCCACCAGCCTGTGAGAGTTGACTCCCTTCAGTATGACGTCATTCCCTTCAGTATGACGTCATTCCATATGTCCATCCTCCCAGCTCACTGGCCCCCGGAATCGGTGCTCTACTCCCTTTAGGGAATGCAGCGCTCATAACGCCAGACACAATGTAAGTACCGCTGTACTTTATACACACCTCTTGTTATTATGCGATGTCTTCGTCGTATAGTTGTTATTACAATGTTACGGGCCGCGTATATCTCCTTAAAAGTTATCATACAACGACGAGTGGCTAACTTTGCTAGGCTAAGCCAGATTAGCCACGTTAGCTAAGATTGTCATTTTAGTAGCATATGTTTTCCGAGCGTGATAGAAAGGCTTTGTTGTTAACGTTAATGTGGGATCTCTCCACTATAGACAGCCGAACGAGTATGTGGCATTTATGACACACTTTGATGACATTGTTACATTAGTTAGGAACTGTTACGATGCTATGTTGGTGTAACGAGGGGCTCTTGATTGTTCTGTTTGTTTTGTGCTAAATGTCAAAAAACCAACCTGTTAGCATTTCGTTGCGATGTGTTATTTAAAGATGGCTCGGGGTTTTTTAAATACACAAATAGCCGTGAGTTCCAGTCCCTTTAACGTGAGGCGAGCGGTCCAGGGGATGGGATGACCTAGGTACGACTGGAATGCAGATGTCCCTCACTTGCCAGAATGTGTTAAGAAAACATCTTCTGCTATGCAGACTCTGGCCAAATAAGGACTGCAGTCCACCACTTTTGTATTCTGTATTCTGGCTTCTAAAATGGAGGTTTTTATTCCATGGCACCGAATGGGTGCCAACGTTTTCTTCATTTGTAATTAATTTACTTTGTTGTGTCTCCTTTGTTTGCCTCAGCTAAGGTCAAAGGCTTTCTTCAACATGGCTGGCTTCAGGCAGGAGGATGTTGAGGTGTTCTATGAGATGGGAGAGGAACTGGGCAGGTAAGTTTCCTTTTTTTTAATGCGATGTTTTTTTATCACAGAAGAAATTGTTTGAAGAAAAATTCTGCCACTTATTGTGACCGCACACGCAGTACATCTCTAAACACCAAGATCGGCTGCTCGTGATTTGACTCTTTAATCACTGTGTAGTTGTATATCCGTGGCACGCCACAGTAGAGCTTCGTGAATGAGTCATCTAGTTGGCGTGGAGCTCCCTGACTTTGTAGCTCTATATGGAAGTTGTGTTTTTTCTGCAGTAATGCACCAAAGTCATGACGTCATCGCCTCTCAGTCTGCTCTTCCCCCTCGATGCTGTTGTGTTGGAAAAAGTGTGTGTGTGTGTGTGTGTGTGTGTTGGCCTTCAGGCAGTTTTTGATTTGTGAATCAACACCAATTGACACCTTTGCAACAGATGTGTATTTGGCGGAAAATGAAATGAAGAGATGCTACTATCGAGCTTGTATACTCTGCTGCAGTGTAAACATTGCTTGTGTCCACCTCCCCGCAGCGGGCAGTTTGCCATTGTCCGCAAGTGCAAGGATAAGGGCTCGGGCCAAGACTACGCGGCCAAGTTCATCAAGAAGCGCCGCCTGTCGTCCAGCCGCCGGGGCGTGAGCCGCGAGGAGATAGAGCGCGAGGTGAACATCCTGCGCGAGATCCAGCACAGCAACATCATCACGCTGCACGACATCTTCGAGAACAAGACGGACGTCATCCTGATCCTGGAGCTGGTGTCCGGCGGCGAGCTCTTCGACTTCCTCGCCGAGAAGGAGTCCCTGACAGAGGAGGAGGCCACGCAGTTCCTCAAGCAGATCCTGGACGGCGTCCACTACCTCCACTCCAAACGCATCGCGCACTTTGACCTCAAGGTTAGCACTCTTGAGGAGATCCGGTGGGAGTGGGAGGGGCGGAGGGGAGGTTTGCTGTTTGTTTGGTAACTATATGACATTTGATTGTAGTTGGCGTGCCGCTACCAGACGTTGCTTTTGTGAGTCATGTTATTGGCAGGGAGTCAGTCACTTGCATCACTTCGCTGTTCCAGAAAGGGGTTACGAAATGTCTAGGGACTTCTCAGACTGCCTTCGGTGTCTTTTTAGTATTGCATTTTTTTCTAAGTGAGTTTTCTTTTTGTTTTTTTCCTGGTAGTAACGGAGTTGCATGCTGAGTCCTGAGTCAGCCTCATACTTGTTGACAGTGGGGCGCCTTTTAAAAATGCTGACAAGGACTGACTTTGCAGCAGGCTACAGCTGTTAGTTTGTGGGCAACCTCATCCATTTGAAACTTGGCTTGAAAATATCTTATCATGGAATGTATCTTTTGGTACACTATATGCACACAAACTAAAGTAGAACAGTTTGCCATTTTAGTTCATGTGTGAGACTCCATGAAAGCCTTTAAAACTGTGTGTGTGTGTGTGTGTGTGTGTGTGTTTAATGCAGCCTGAAAACATCATGCTGCTGGACAAGAATGTCCCCAATCCCAGGATCAAACTCATTGATTTCGGGATCGCTCACCAGATCAAGGCAGGGAACGAGTTCAAAAACATCTTTGGAACGCCAGAGTTTGTTGGTAAATTCCAGTTTCATGTATTTTCATTGAAGTCAGCTGTACTGGTGACCAAGATTGTTTTACTTAACATCGTTAACGTGTTTTACAGCACCAGAAATAGTCAATTATGAGCCACTCGGACTGGAGGCAGACATGTGGTGAGAGTTTTAAGTTGATTAATTAAATAAAATAAAGGCATTCTTATCCATACGACAATCATCACTAAAGCCCACTCCTTTTTCTCTATGCAGGAGCATTGGAGTGATAACTTACATTCTGTGAGTCCTGTTTTAAGCTCCACGTATCTTTGCATGTACCTCTGCCTCTATACACCATTATGCGTGACTTTACACTGCATTTGAGGTATTTACCAGTATTGTAAAGACCCCTCCTCATCATCATCATCATCATGTTCTCCATGTTAGATTGAGTGGTGCCTCACCCTTCCTGGGGGAGACCAAGCAGGAGACCCTCGCCAACATCTCCGCCGTCAACTACGACTTTGACGAGGAATACTTCAGCAATACCAGCGAGCTGGCCAAGGACTTCATCCGGCGCCTGCTGGTCAAGGATCCCAAGTCAGTAACAGACACTCACTTACAATCAGTCGATTGTACTTGGTACGACCAAGCGACAGCCATGACCTGTTTGGGAGGCTCAGGTGGGAGAGACTAGCGCGTAGTCCCTCTAACGGCCTTAGGGTGGTGGTGGTGGTGGGGGAAGGTGGATGCAGATAGGCCCGTCACCATTCTAAGTCAGCAGGAAGATTGATTTCCTTCTCGTTATACGAAGCCAGTAAATTTGTTCGGTTAGGATCTCAGTGGCCAGTTCATCTTCATATTATGTATTTTCCGAGGTCCCGGCTGTCAGTTATATTTCATTAAAAGGTTATTAAGGATTGAACATGAATGAGATTTGCCCATAGACCCGGAGTCATACACATGGAGTCTATGATGTCATGTGTTTTGAAATGAAAGATGATGAGTTTGGAGGTGTGGTCGTGAAGCTCTGAACTTTGGATGATGTTTTCTGTGACGCATCCCGTCTGTCTGCAGGAAGAGAATGACCATCGACGATAGCCTGGAGCATTCTTGGATCAAGGTGGGTGTCGACTAACCCTCACCCTAGTCTCGATGACATGAAGTGCAATACCTTTTCTAGTCGGTACACAAACTATGTGGGGCTGGAGTGAGACACCCATGTGACCTAATCACCTCACTCGATGCCTCTCACGATATTACAATCCTCTGCGCGAGTCTTCAAACTCTCTTCCTGACCCCCTCCAGGTGATCAAGAGGCGCAACGTCCGCCAGGAAGACAGCGGCCGCAAGACGGAGCGCCGGCGCCTGAAGACCACCCGTCTGAAGGAGTACACCATCAAGTCCCACTCCAGCATGCCGCCCAACAACACCTACGTCAACTTTGAGCGCTTCTCCCAGGTGCTGGAGGAGATCGCGGCGGCGGAGGAGGGCCTGAGGGACCTGGAGCGTAACCAGCGCTCGTGCCGCGACGACGTGGCAGCGCTGCTCTCCATCTACGAGGAGAAGGAGGCGTGGTACAAGGAGGAGAACCAGAGCATCTCCAGCGACCTGGGCCATGTGCGCCAGGAGCTCCAGCGCGCCCAGGCGCAGCGGCGGCAGAGCCAGGAGGAGGCCAGGGCGGCCATGCTGGCGGCTAACGCCCTCAAGCGCAAGTTTGGCCGCCTGGAGAACCGCTACGAGGCGCTGGCGGAGCAGGTGGCCTCGGAGGTGCGGTGGGTGGAGGAGCTGGTCCGCTCCATCTCTACCGAGAGGGACGGCCTCGGCACGTGCAGCATGCCTTAAAACAACCACTTTAGACCAATCGCTAATTTCAAACTGCAAGGTGAGCTCCAAACCGCCGGTTGTTGCTTTTTTCTGATTGGCTGGCGCCAGGAGATGATGGCACTTGAGTAACAATCCAAACAATCGATCAAATCCAAAAAGTCAATACGCAAAAGCTGCCGTTTGACCAGAGGTGGTGCTGCCCCTGCGGTTTGATTTTTAGTATGCTCTAGTATGTGAGTATGCTCTTTAACCTTTACAAAGACATTTTCCACGCTCTCATGCGCTCACACTCATTTCTGTCACAGCACACCTTTTTTGCGGAGGAGTTGTCATCATAAGCTATAGATGAAACCGTGATAGAAGTGTCCCTTCAGAGAACACGTGTAAGTCAAGTATCAGAAACACCAGCAATTAAAGAAGGGGTCCCATATCGTGCGCTGTCGGGCTGGAGCATGGTGCTCATTCCTTTATTTTATAAATATATTTATATTGTCAGAGAATCTATGCTTTTTATATTAGAATGTTATACCTAACGATGTTATCTTGTAAATTGTACCGGCCGTTTCATTTTTGTTCGCTTATTTTTTTTGTAGCAGAAATTGTTCCTCTAAAAATCAATTAGCTGTTAAACGTATGTATACCCAGCAGCGTTAGTCTGTGTACAGTTCAGGGGATAAGTTCTGCTTACATTTATTTACAGCTTTTATGGCAGATGGATTCATCGTCATGATGCCTCTTATTTTGAAATGAAAATGACAGAAGAAAGTAGAAAAATAGGAAGTGTAAACTGAACTTAATCATAATATTCAGCACATATTTGTAATGCTTTAAACCATCTTTGCCAGTGCCTGTTTACCTATGGACAAACAATGTTGCCTCTGCAATCAGTCATCTGTTATACAATAGTCATGACATTCCTATTTCATGGACACTGCTCAAAGTCTTACACACATTAGCCTTCTGTACCAAATTGACTACATGGAAATCTTTTGTTTAATATAATTTAGTTTTCATGTTTGTTTTTTATTCATTTTTACCATGGTTGCCCACTTTCAAACATTCCATCATTAAGTTTGACCTCTCAGCATCACATTCCCCATATTCAGCATAGAAACTATCACGCAGCAGTACATCTCAGTCAGTAGTCAAATGTATCCATGTGTGTCTTAAACGACCATAGGTTCTCACCAATCTCTCAACCGCAACATGAATCATATTATTATTATGTACTCTTAATATTCTCTCTGTGTTTGTTTCAAATGAATAAACGCATTACTGTAATCAGTTTCCTTATCGTTATCGTTCTAACGATGCAAGCACAAAACACCACCGTGGGAATGACCTTGGATACCTAACTAAACATTAATGTATATACTGAATATTGTAACCTCAGAATGCTTCCCTCATTGTCAACCGTTATTTCCCTAACCTTTGAATCTTTGTTGAGAAAATGGATGCAGAGTTATACATTATTTGCCAAATATACATGAAATTCAAGGATGATATACAATACAATTGAATAGAAGGCAGTTATGTGCTGCCCGGTTACAGTATGAAGTCCGCCCTCTGGTGGAGGTTGACTTGTATAGGAATCTTAAATATTCACGACATTTACTGTGCAATGCAGTAACATTAAATTAGCAGTGGGCCACAATGGAAACCTGGCCAGTCTGGTGAACAGCCATTAAAACGCACCCAGGGAAGGTGAAGATTTCACTTGTGTTTAGCTCAGCAATCATCAACAACATTTAAACCCATTTATGCAATCCAGCTCCTTCAACCAAATTGAAAACAATCAGAACAAATGTGCATCTGCCTGGTAAATTACTTGTTTGAACATGCTCTGTTCTGCCATTGTAATGAACTAACAGCTGGAACAGATGAG
>OMNO01015123.1:0-13942 GCA_900303215.1 Trachyrincus scabrus | reverse complement strand
AACATCTGCGGCTGAGGAAGGAAAAGGAGGAAGAGGAGGAGGAGGAGGAGGAGGAGGAAGCCATGCGGCGGCGAGGGTGGAAACGCGGGGGCAAGCACCATAATCAGCTGTCAGTCAGCGGAGACAGTCTCTACGGTCGGTTGGGCCTTCATGCTTCCTATTGCACTCTCTCCATGTACTCATGACATTCATTAAGGGTTCGCCAGTCTAGACAGAGCTAATGGAACAACTCCATGAGATCCATGCTGGCACTCTGCCATACATGCAGGGGATAGACGGGTTGCTTTCACAACATAAGGCTTGTGTTTGTCCTGCTGAAATGAAAGTGAAACACCAGTACTTCTCCAATAAGAAGAAAGTGTTTGGCGTTGGTGTTTCACTTTCTTTCTGGGCTCTAGTGTGTGTAGACTAGTGTGTGTAGACTGGTGTGTACAGTGTGTATAGCTTCTAATCCTTGTTTCCTCTCGCTCTGTGTTTGTCTCTCCCGCAGGTCGGTCAGAATGCAGTTCCCCAATGATCCTGCAGCAAGAAGACTCTGCGACAGAAGAAAGCATAGCGCTAAATCTCCTCGCCAAGTCCATCGCCGAACACACACTGGCACGGGCGGACGCCACCTCCGACGAAGGCACCGACAAGGAGGCTACGACCGATGGGCCGCTGAGAGGGTCCTGTCCAACCAGGGAGACCCCCATGTCCGCGGGCGGCCAATCAGAGAGCTGGGATTGCACGTCGGAGGCGGGACCCAAAGACGACCTAACCGACGGCGGCGAGGTGGACATCGACGACAGCGCGGGCGGCAAGGGGTTCCACGGCGACTCATCGGCCAACGCTTTGTCGGTGGATGGGGAGGGGACGGGGCTGTTCGGTCGCACGTTGGACACCCAACTCCCCCTGGCTGGTCACGCCTGGCAGAGGAGCATAACGTCCGTGATCGTGAACATTCAGGGGAGCAGCAGGCCCAGGGACGACAAGAAAGCCGAGCGGCTCGGGGTTCAAGAAGGGTCCGGCGATCCGACGACGAGGAGCACCGCGGCGCATCCGTCGGCGGGCGACGCGGGTCCGACCGCGGGGACCCCCGAGGAGAAGGTGATTGTGACCGAGGTGACTATCAACTCTGTCACCGTGACGTTTAAGGAGGCCACGGTGGCAGAGGGCTTCTTTAAGGGCCACTAATTTGTGGGGCGGGGCCTGATGGAAAAGAAGGGGAGGGGAGGTCAGAGGAAAACAGATGTTTTTGTTATCACTCATTTTTGAACGTGTAAATAGTTGTTTGTATATATATATATGTATATCTGTGTGTGTGTATATGACAGATCCTTCCAGATGTTTACAGATGTTATTTTTGGAAGATTGGCAAAATTCCAATCATAAGTTGAATAATTACAAATTGCCTTTAAAAATGAATGAATAAATGAGTGGTAATTTGAACATTGTGTTTTTTGTGGTGTAGATTAGCGGCCGGTCAGGGCAGGGCTCTTTGGCTTCTTCAAACGTATAATAGCAAACAGAAGCCCCCCACGGGAGGGAAAGACTGTGTTTGAAGCTTCAACGTTATAACCTACATTATTACTTCCAAGCAGCTACTTTTTCCAGGCTAACTGTCGGTCACACACTGAAAAAAAACAACCGGGGCTTGTTTCAGTAGCTCCTTTTTCTAACATAACCCAAGCCTTTTTGTAAACAACAGCCCTCGCCTTTCTCAACATTTAGACAGCGCATGCCTGTCTGTCCCTGTGTGTCCTGTGTTTCAACTGAAAAAGTTTATTTCTTCTTTTGTTCTGTCACACACATGAAAGAAGACCGATACAACGAGGAGCGTTAATGGATGCGTTAATAGAAGTACACTGTTGTGTTAGCCGTCTTTCTGTCCTGGTTTAACTGGTCTAACTGGTTCTATTTTTATATTACGTTCTGATGGCACACGGCCGTCGCTATAGCCTTTGTGTATTATATCAAATGAAGAGATGTCAGTTTACAATAACATTACAATGCTGTGTAGGCTGATGTGCAAACCGACGCAAGTGCACGTGGGGTCAAAAGGTTGTGAGCTACTATTTATCGCATGTCACATAGGATAGCCTAAATTATGTCACTGGTCTCAATGAAGTTCCTCTTTGTTGAATTGTCGAACGTGTCTTTATGAAAAATGGCTTTTTATTTGGACTGTATTTACAATAAATATGGAAACATGATTACCAGGGCCTGATGCCTGTTTCTAGATGTTTCTTATGTATAAGACAAACAAATACAGTGAATACAAACCACCATTTTTCAACTGCCTCAAAGGCAACAACAAAAACACAGCTCTCTTGACCAATAGCTTCATAAGTCATATTTATAACTTCTTATCACTCTTACAGTCTCTATATTGTATAAGCAGGACCGTTTAGTGACCCCAACCCCCTAAAAGGAGCTTGAGACTCAAGGAACAACTCCAGAATTAATGGAAACAAAATGAACAGAAACAAACATGGAGTAGAAATTCATAAGAGGGGCCCAAGATGACTTGATAGACTACAATATAAAATGACAATTGCTAACCACCTGTTTTACCAAATGCTATTTAGCAATAAACCACTTATAATAAAGCATATGCATTAGGCATATGCTTTAGTGGGTCTACTTATCGTATGGCGTGTAATACTATCATATTGCCACTAGAGGGCACATTGTTCGCACCAGGAACTGAGTAGAAAGAACGGTGACACACACGCGCAGGTTTTTTTTTGTTCTCATTGTTGCTGTTAATAATTGATGCGCGCGATTTCAACACGATCACTCATATCGATGGGACAAAATAAGCACATTAGCCATCTGGGTCAAGTTTGTAGATTCATTTCATATCACGTGCAGGTGATATTTGGCGCACACGCGTTCATGTTAGCTGTTTAAAATGACCAGGAAACTGTGCACGATTAATTGATTGTGTATGGTGCTTTCCAACTAGACAGGATACCTTTTATGGAAGAATGCATCCTTTGGGAGGTGATAGTACAGCACCATTTAGTCCATTTTTACTTCATGTTGCTGGCGCAGTGGTGGTAAAATGGTAAAATGCATGGCAACAACCATTGAGACCGCTTTGGACGACCGCTATGACAATCCACTGCATCACTAGCCGGACTCCAGGGTTTCGTGTTTTAGTAGGCCTTGTGTGCCACTGAAACGTGTCATCAAATGAGCTCAATTGAATCCCCAATAGAAAACATTTATATAGATATAAAAGTATACAGCAAAGCAGGTGCAATTGTAAAAGCAATAGGCACAGGAAAGTAAATAAAGGCAGCATAATTGACGTGCTTGTAAATGTAATGCTTATTTTAGAAATACTTCAGTGAGAAAGTAGTGGAACGAAGTGCAATCTCTCTATTAAGTATTCTGCTAGGTAAACACAACCCAGAACATGAGATGTGTGTACCGGAGGCCTTTAAAAGTGCTCTTTGGAAGAGAAAAAAAATTAATTAATCACTTGACTTATTTGTAATTTCCATTTTATTATAAAAACAGTATTTGAGTCCACAGTTTGTGTTTCCTTTGTACAGTAAAAAATATTAAATTAAAACTCCCAAAGTTCTTAGCAGAAAGATAGACTGAGGGCGGAGTCTCGGGAGAGGGGCGGTGTGGGCGGTACGGGAGGTGGGCGGTCCTCTGCTCTCAGAGGGTGGGAGGCGGGTCGGAGGCAGGCGCAAAGTCCAGGGAAAGCAGCGACAAAAAATAATAAAGAAAAACGCAGAGGCACAGAGAGAGAGAGAGAGACACACACACGGTGGGACGCCTGGTCACTTCTCTCCCCCTCCTCGTAGCTGTGCAACACAGTCCATTTGGATAGATACTCCCTCCATCTTAAAACTCCTCTGAACGGCGAGTCCCGGAAAACACATGTGGGACGTCCCCCGGCCCCTCCCCCCGAGTGTTTCCACATCCCACCCGCATATACTAAAAATATTACAGGCACACAGGTATGCAACAGACCACCCTACCCTACCAGACCCCTCCACCAAAGACTTCACTCGCTCAATATTAAGTGTCTTTTTTAAGGAAGGAGTGCACATACCCACACACACACACACGCACACTCTCACACATACACACACACATACATTCAAAAGGGAGCGGGCTGTTTTGTGAGAAAAGTCCCTTACAGCATGACATACCCAATACAGTAGCCGGCTGGGTGGGTGCTTCCAAAAAAAGTCTCTTGGCGGTTTGGGAGCGTTCAAGTCCTCCACCGCCATAACAAACACTGACAATATCATTTTTACTCCTGACTGGACAAACCTAACCAAATACATAGACGGCGAAATGATAGATCCTACACCAGCCCAGCTTCGACACCAGTTAACAAAATATATTTCTCTACCAATTGTAGCAGTCTCAGGGTTCATCGTAACAAAAACGGAAAAAAAATACACCCCACTTTGAACAAAAAATAAATAAATCAAAAAGCCAAACATTTTAAATGAAGATATGCATCTTGTTTGGATTTATAATAACATTAATATTTCACATCACTGAAAATGTCATACGACTGAATGATGGGAAGAAAAACAAAAATCAACATAAAAAGTCCATTGCATTAAAATCGCTTCCTCTTTAATTCTTTACCGCTTTTAAAATCTTTAAAAACATTTGTTTAAAAAAAAAGGCAAATGCTCCACCATCCACCCCGCCCTCCCAAAAAATATCCTGTTTTGTATCCTCTAAGTGGGGGCACAGAGAAACTATCCCCTTCTTTGTACACAATTGGCAAAAAAATATATTAACAGCAATAACTTACAATTCATTTATTCTAATTCATTTGTCGACTGGTTGATTTATTGTTGCATCTCCCATAGGAAGTTCAGTTCAATGTATCTTTATTGAAAACATTTTAAATAACATTTAATAATAGTATAAAAAACCCCAGAAGGCTAAGTATTAAACCTTAATAACAATAATAACACTGTCCTAGGTGAGTGCAGTTTCTGCCATGACGCCGTGAGTGTTTCGGCTGCAGCCTTGTAGTCCGGACTCCCTACATGATGTCCAAGGTGTTGTGATTCATGTTGGGACCCAGCGGGTCTTGGCCGTTGCCCCCGTGGCCGTGCAGACTGGCCATGCCACTCAGCTGCGACAGCATGGCGTTCTGGTCCGACCCAAACTGCTCCATAGTGTTCTGCTGCTGTTGGGCTGACGCCTGCTGCTGCTGCTGCTGCTGTGGGGGTGGTGGTGCCACCATGCCCGGGTGGTGCTGGTTCATGTGGCCCGGGTGCGGGGATCCCGTCTGGGTCTGAGGGGAGATGTGATGCGGCGAGGGCTGGGGCTGCATGCGTGGAGATGGACTGGAGTGCGGCGGCTGCGACTGGGGTCTGGGCGAGGGCTGTGGCGACCGCACCTGGTTGGCCAGCGCCTGGGCCTGGGCCTGGGCCTGGGCCTGGGCCTGGAGGTGCGGCGAGGGAGCCATCTGCTGCTGGGGGCTCATGGGGTTGCTGTGTTGGGCTGGAGACCCCCCGGTGCCCAGGTGCTGCTGCTGCTGCTGCAGCAGCCTCTGGTGGAGGACCTGCTGGATCAGTGCTTGAGAGGGCTGGGAGGGTCCTCCGCCCTGAGGGCCCGGAGGACCTTGAGGCTGTGGTTGCTGTGGGCCGCCTCCCATGCCTCCTCCGCCCGGCCCACCGTCCCCACCCTGCATGCCGGCCATAGCATTCTGCTGCTGCTGCTGCTGCTGCTGCTGCATCTGGAGGTGGTGCTGGAGCCTCTGCTGGAGGGCAGCCTGCTGCTGAGCTGCCGTTCCCGGGTAGCCCTGGCCCTGCGGCCCGGGGGGACCTCCAGGCTGCTGGGGACCAGGGGCGGGCCCTCCAGGTTGCCCAGCCTGAGGAGGCTGCATTCCAGGCTGCCCCATGTAGACCTGGCCCTGGGGAGGCTGGGGCTGCTGGAACTGACCGTGGTTCATTCCCATCTGCTGCTGCTGCTGTTGCTGCTGCTGCTGCTGCTGGAGATGCCGTCTCATAAGCAGCTCTCTGAACTGGGGGTGGTTGAGGTTTGCCATTGGAGGCCCCTGGCCCTGCATCCCTCTCCCCACCCCTGGCTGCTGCTGCTGCTGCTGCTGCTGTTGTTGTTGCTGCTGTTGCTGTTGGAGTGCTGCCACCACCATCATTGGTCTCTGTTGCTGCTGGACCTGCTGCAACTGGGCCATGGAGGTCATGCCCATGTTGACACCTCCCTGACCGCCCATGTGCAGCCCTGGCTGCCCTGCCCCTGCAGCGTTCATGTTTATCTGCGGACCCCCGCCTGCCATAACATTACCCACCGGCACCCCCGCAGGGCCGGGGCCTCCGGGGACACCGGAGGGCCCCCCGGGGGCTCCCTGCGCCCCCTTGTACTTGGAGGCCCTCTGCTTGATGAAGGCGGCCATGAGCTGGGGGTTGGAGCGCAGGATGTTGAGCACCTGCTGCTGCTGGAGCGGCGAGCTGGGCGACCGCAGGGTCCGCAGCAGCTCCTGGAGGGCCGCCTGCGGGAGGTTCCCACCGCCAGCCCCAGCTCCTGGAACACCGGGGCCCGGACCGGCTCCACCAGGCATCCCCCCACCAGCGCACTGCTGCTGGACCATGTTCATCAGAGCCACATGGCCCTGGTTCTGCTGCTGCTGCTGCTGTTGTTGTTGTTGTTGCTGCTGCTGCTGTTGCTGTTGTTGTTGCTGTTGTTGTTGCTGTTGTTGTTGCATTTGTTGTTGTTGCTGCAGCTGCTGTTGCTGGGGTGTCAAGCCTGGGTGCCCCATTTGGTTCATCATAGCCTGCCTCTGTTGCGGGGGCATCCCCGGACCTGCCCACTGGTGCTGCTGCTGGGCGTTCTGGATGGGAGCGCCCATCCTCTGCTGCTGGAGCTGGCCCTGTGGTGGGAGCTGGCCCTGCTGAGGAGGCTGCTGCTGCATGGGTCCTCCAGCACTCACCATCATGCCCGGTGGAGCTCCCTGCTGCTGCTGCTGCTGCTGCTGCTGCTGCTGCTCCATGAGGGCCCGGGCCACTGCTGCTCCTTGGGCCTGGGGGGGCATCCCCTGGGGCCCGACCATCCCTACGGCGCCAGGGTGTCCCATGCCCATCTGCGGTTGACCCGGAGCCTGTTGGTGGTGGGGATGTTGTGGCATCATGCCTGCAGCCGCCTGGGCCGCCTGTCTCTGCAGGGCCATCTTCCTCTGGGCGTCGGCCACTTGCTGGATCTTCATGGCGATCTCTACGGCGGCTGGAGGAGGGCCAGATTGGGGCTGCTGTGCTGAAGGCGGGCCTTGCCCTGGGTTGGGTGGAGGCTGTTGGCCACCAACACCTCCAGCCATCATGCCGCCCGCCGGGTGCTGCTGCTGAGGGGGTGTCGCGGGGCCCAAGCCCGGCTTACCCTGGGACTGGTGAATGGGGGAGGAGCCGGGGGGCCTGTTTGCGTAAGGGGGGAGATTGTTGTGGTGCTGCTGAGGAGGGCCTCCAGCGCCACCTTGGTGCTGCACCTGGGGGTGCATCTGCTGCTGATGCTGGGGAGAGCTCATCATGCTTCCTCCTCCTCCTGGAATCTGCTGGAACTGGTGGTGGAGGTGGTGCTGAGGAGGCACCCCACCCGGCTGCTGCTGCTGCTGCTGCTGCTGCTGCTGCTGCTGCTGCGGATGGCCACCTGGCCCGGGCCCCATGCCCTGCTGAGGACCCTGTGGCATTGTCTGAGTGGGGGTCTGGGGCGTCGGGGGCTGGGTGCCGCAGGACGTGGGTGTGCTGGGGGCCGTGATGCTGTTGCTGCCCGGCGACGGAAGACCACCTACGGGCCCTCCCGGCGGGCCTCCGACAGCCTGGCCCACCCTCTGCATGCTGGCCATCCTCCTCCGCAGCATCTGGGCCTGCTGGAGCCGGTGCTGCAGCTGCTGCTGCCGCAGTTTGTGCTTGATGTTGAGGCAGAAGGGGACGGGACACTTGTTTTCCTGGCAGTGCTTGGCGTGGTAGCAGCACAGGGCGATCAGCTGCTTGCAGATGGGGCAGCCGCCGTTGGTCTTGCGTTTGCACGCCTTGGTGTGCTGCACCACCCTCTTCATCTTCTGGCAGGACGGCAGCGAGCAGTTGGCGTTGCGACACTGGCAGGCGTGCACCAGCGACTGGATGCAGCGCTGGATGCTCAGACGCCGCGAGTCCCCGGGGCTCTGGGTGGCGGCGGCCGCCTGGTTGTTGCTTTCGTCGTCCAGGCCCAGGCCCAGTTTGTCCATCTTGTGCTCGTGGCCTTTAGTGTTGTAGCAGGTAATGCACAAGTCATAATCCTGGAGGAGTGGAGAGAAAGGGCCCAAGGTTAGGTAACATTACTTCTCATCAACAAATGAAGACAATCCTGGGATCCTGGGGTCAACGTCACAAAATGGTAACCCATTGTGAACAAATCAAAAACCGGATTCCCTGTGGCATTCGATTCGCTCTTACCCACGTGAAGACAAAAGACATTAAGAAAGAGATCAACATAATCATCCTGATCATGGGTGTGCTCACCTCGCACACGGTGCAGTGGAAGCGCGTCTCCACGTGGTGCTTGCACTCGTTGCAGGTGTACACGAAGCGGTCCTGGCTCTGGTTGTGCAGCTCCACCAGCATGCACATGGAGCTCCACAGGGAGCGCCGCAGCGAGCTGAACTCCAGGTGCTTGTCCCGGGCCAGCGTCAGGAAGGCGTCGCGGCCGTCCATCAGGTCGCACGCCATCAGCGGGTCGGGGTCCGAGATCGGTGGCAGCGAGTTGGCCGTGGGCCCGGCGATGAGGCGGATGACGAAGAACACCTGGAAGAGTCGGGACGGGCAAATGAGGGGGAAAATCCATGGAGTTGTGTTTTGCTGGAACCTTGCTAGGTCCACACGTGTTTCAATATGCATACCTCTTTGTGTTTCTCCATGGTGGCGTAGAGCTTCTGTGATAGGTCATTGGAGACGTTGGGCATCCCAGGCTTCTTCTTATTGGCTCGGCTCAGGCTGCTCTTGTTCTTGCTCGTCTTTTTATTGTTCTTCTTTTTGGCATTCTTGCTGTCTCCTTTTGTGGCCTGAGTACGGAAGACGCAGAGGAAAATGCATTTAAACCGTACTTACACTGCCGTTAGCCTACTGGCTAACCAATGCCTACTCATCTCTGAATTGGTAAACAAGAGGCATCAAACCCTAACCCTAACCCTGTCCGACCGAGAGCCCACCAAGTACACAGCCTGACCGCCATCAGCCCCTTACGTCTATGCTCTCGCAGGAGGTGCTGTTCTCCTCCCTCTTGCGCTCCTCCTCCTCCTGCTCCAGCTCCTTGATGCTCTCCTCCAGGACGTTGGGCCAGAAGTCGCCCTCAAAGTATGGCAGCTCCTTGGCACTGGTGAGACGGTCCTCCGTGGCCTGCTTGAAGATGTCCTGAAGGACCGGGGAGGGAGGGGGAGACGTGATAAGGGTTACAAGTGGCACGTGCACGGAAAACACGATTGAAAAATAACCTGTTGCTTTTGCACAAGTTTGTGCAAGTAAAGGAATTAGTCTGTACATGCATTAACAAGACTGAGTCAGGGACGCCCCCAGTTGGTTGAACACACACAATGTAATGTACAAGTACGTGCTGAGAACGTTCGATGCCGTGGCTACAAACAATGGAAATAAGAGCAAAAAAAGCCTGCAGACGTGCCCATTTGCACAGTGTTCTTAGTATGAGTCATGTACATGAGTGCGGGTCCGGGGATCGCTGGATGACTCACAGCAAATGGCAAAACAAAAATGAACACGCCGCTCACCTTGTAGTCGTGCACGATGCGCTCAGCGACAGCCTTGTCCAGCATCTTCTTGTACCACTCCTGTAAACGTTTGGGCTTGGGGATCTTCTGGTCCATGGGGTGACAGTGGAAGATGTAGTCGTCCCCTTCACTGGGCGGACAGGCCCAGATGTGACCTGTGGTATACCTGGGGAACCGGAGGGCCGTGGACGTGTTCAATTGATGCCATAGGGAAACAAAGGGACAGAAGTCCAATGAGTTGCTCATTGGAACCGCTGACAACGATGGTCTGAGTGGTTTGATTTAGACCCTCGACAGGTGTAGCGTAGCCACAGTATCCTTATGGCTAGGACTGATTCTCAATCTTAACCTGATTGTTCAAAAAATAATAAGGCATCAACATTTTCCATCAATGTGGTTTTTAAGCTAAATTAGATTTCGGTAACTTTGTTTAATTATTTATGTTAATGACTTTTTTAAAAACTCAAGTCTCATTTTCTGCATTGCGTGTACCGGGTCATAACCCCCCCGAAAACTGCCATGTAGTTTTTATATCGTTGCTTACCCGAGTCTCCGGACGTATTCCAGGTAGCCGATGAGGATCTCGTGGTAGACCCCTGTGCGCAGGTGGCGGGGCTGGAAGAAGTGCACACTGTCGAGGTAAGATATGTAAACTCGTCTCTGATTGGGCGGCGGGCAGTCCGAGCCGTACTCTTGGACGTGCATGCCGAAGAAGCACACGTCGGCGCCGTCCACGTCCTCGAACGCAAACAGGGCCTTCGTCCGGTAGGGGAAGGACTCGGACATCTCGCCGCTGTCCACGAACCTGGTCGGGTGAACGACGAGCAGAAAGAGAGAGAGTCACTGAAGGGTTCCGCTGAGCACGATGCACCCCGTTCAGATCTGCTGATCTCACTCTGTTCAGGGGGGTCAGACTAGATTCAATCCCTGGAAGGGAGGGATCCCTCTTTTTCCTTCTTAAGGCTTCCTTGCACTTAGGGGGTTAGGGTCATAAAATGAGGCCTGTGAAGCCCTTTGAGACTAAACTGCTACACAAATAAAATTGCCATGACTTCAAGTTCAGAGTGCCCGTCGTGGCTCAAGCGGGGGGGGGTTCCCTCACCTGGACTTCATGCCCGGCTTGACCTCCACCACCTTGTCCGAGACGTGCACCACGCGGATGGTGACGTCGCCGGACTCCGGGTGGTTCTGTCTCTTGAGGTAGTCGTTGACCCGCGTCTCCAGGTAGTTGCCCAGCTTGGTCTGTGGGAGTCCTGGATTACACGAGAGAGAGAGAGAGACTAACGTTAGGGGGGTAGGGGGGAGATTGAGCAGGTGGTATACGGAGGTAAGGGCGCGTGGATTAGAAGTGAATACGGGTTGAGGCAACACTTTGGGGCATGTGTGGGAAAACGAGAAACTAGGGCTGGTATGTCAAGTCACTTCAAGACCAAGAAAAACAAACCCGGAGTATGGGGGAGGTCCCTCTAAATCACAAATTGGCCAAGTTTAACTGCCTGGGGTGCTTCTCCGATCTTTAAAAGATTCTGGTGCACTGGATGTCTTTGTCAATCAATATGCTTTGCTGTGCTAGCTTAAGTAGGGTCAATTGAAGAGAACCTCCTCTGACAAACCGCTCATGATACATTACAGGGAGAATGCAGGGACACAGGCGAGAGCGGGTTGATGGCCCTTGCAGTGTCGTTAAGCAGGTGTAGCTCACGAGTAAGTGCATATTCACAGAGCTACGTCTCAGCGTGTCAATATTCTTCCTATAGCATTTTTACTATTTTCATGCAAAACAAATTTAATCAGTGGTAAAACACAAAACAGAAAAGTGTCTCAGTGCCTGAGTTATGGCCTATTGGGGTTCTTGCATGCAAGTAGGTATGCTGCATCGGACAATGGCAGTGAAACACTGTAGACCGGTTACTGGAAAACAAACCCGAACCAGCTTGACAAAGCTGTACTGGGCTGAACTGCATCGCATGCACTAGTGAAAAATGTGGCGTATTATTTGCTGCAAATCGGCCCGCGCTGTCCTCTTTCCCGTTTGGTTTCGTCTTCCTTATTCTTCGCTGCATTATAATTCTCCGATGCTACCGTGACCCAGTTTTCCCTAACGGGGATCATTAAACATCCATTTGATCCAATGTGATCCAGCTGTGCAACTCTGGACCAGAGGACTTCCAGCCAGACATCCCAAGGATCAAAAGTGGAGGGGAAATTATTCTCGACACTCCGTGGAAAACACTATTGACTACAAAGAAGCTAATGTTAGCAATCACCAAAAAAAAGAACATCAATCCAGCATTTGTTTGACATCTGCAGCAAGACCCCGGCGCTTCCAGTTGACAGAGCGATGGGGGTCAGAAGTACAGGTGAGGTGACAGTCACATCAGCAGGAGCCTGCAGGTGTCACAGGCTGCTCACACAGGCTGGCTACGCCCGCGGGTGAGGCAGGCAGGTAGGCAAGAACGGCAAAAGCACACTTACTTTTGGAAGCGTATTTGTTCTCTTTACGCGTTTTGTTGGCCTTTTTGAGGCAGCTGTCACACGTGAAGCTGTTGGAGACAGAAGATGTGTGTTAGACAAGAGTGCATAGTGGTTCTGTTCGGTCCAATACACAGCGTGACTGAGCTAGGGCTAAACTAGCAGGAGGTGGCTGCTGATTCCTACACAAGCCGCCCATCGCAATTTCCAGTTCTGTGCCAACGGTAAGACTGGTTGCCCCTGGTTGTCTGGTTGTCACTACTTTCACTTTACTGAAAATATCGTTGAATGTTCAACAGTGGCAGTGCGTATGTGGGGGGGAGGGAGCGGTTTTCTCTCCTGTGGCTACGAGCTGAGCCTAAAATGAAGAGTCTGCTATGGCCTCGCATGCATATAACGTGCACAGTTGTATGTGAGGGCTGGCTCACCCCGTTGGCCATATGGTGTCGTTATGGAGGACGCAGATCTGGTGCATTTTACGACCGCAGTCGATACATTCCACAAGCCTGCAGGGGGGGGGGGACAGAGAAAACGTCAATGTGAAATTTATGAGAAACTTGAGTACTGACGCAATGTGGAAATGCAGAAGAAAAGAGGACACATGCTCCGAGAACCTAAACACAGGCCGATATCCAGTCCGTAAGAAGCCAAGTCTTGGCCTTGTGACTACAGTAGGCGACAACATGATAACAAATGATAACAAAAGACGACAATTGAACACAACAGAGTGTATTAAGTAGTAATGGCTGTAATAAGCTGTGCTAATTAAAGAAAATACAATAAATAATGTCGGGAAAGTGTGTTAGAAGTGAAGGAGACGTACAGCTCAGGGTCCAGTGTGTCGTTCTTCTTCCTCTGGAACTGGTCTTTGTTGATGGACCTGCGAGGAGGCAGAGTAGGAGGAGTCAGGACATCAGAACCACACATGGCCACCGGGGGCGAGACCCTTCAGCCTCGCGCTTCAGCCTCACGCTTCAGCCTCGCGCTTCAGCCTCCGGGTGGCAGCTCTGAGGTGCCTGAGGCGGCCTCGACTTGCCCCCACGATAGAATAATAAAACGAATCAAATAACAAAAAAAAGACATCTACAACAGAGCGAGGGGAACAAATAATACAACTGTCTGGAAGACATTGTGGAAAGAGAGGAGAAAGGTACCGGATACAAAAAAAAGGACATTTTAAAAGAAAGACATTTCAGAAAGAGAAAGAAGACAAATTAAAAAACACACACAGACAGACACACGAAAAGACAAAAAAAGAAAGAAAGGGCAGTACTTTTGGTACCGTTTATTAAAAGAGTAGATGTGTCTGAAGGAACCATGTGTTATGTTGTGTTAACGGGTGCCAGTTAAGGAGAGGAGAAATGAGCGGAGAGATGCAGTACTCACGTCTGAGGCTGGGAAGGGTCATCTCCCAGGGAAACGCTCTCGCCCTGGATTTCGTTGAAACACTTCTCACAGAAGTGGTACCTGTCAGCAAGAAGCCCATATTTTGGTGAACTACACCGTTCGCCAACAGCACAGCCAATCACAGAGAGGGCACGAAGAAGAAGCAGCCGCCAATCAGGGCAGGGCAGGGCACACAGGAGGAGGCAGAGGGCAAGGTAGATCGTCGTCGGGAGGAAGCAGCCAATCGTGATGCAGGGTTTTTGTGTGGGCGGGAGGTTTTTGATTTTTGCACGTAAATTTCGGAGTGGATGATTGGTCACACCAAAGCAGGCCAATGCAGAC
>OMNO01015121.1:0-11979 GCA_900303215.1 Trachyrincus scabrus | reverse complement strand
CACCACGGTGGAGTTGTTTTTTTCCCCCTCATCAGGTCCACGCATGACGCATTTATTTCATAACATCGTTATGAAACTTTACAGAAACGGCAGAATATAAACAACGTCTGGTGCGAAGCGGAGGGACGCAGTGGGGATTCAGTTTAATTAATATATTTTAATACATTAGTTGCCCAAGACGGGAGCTCGAAAAAAGTCCCTACTGTTTCATAACATCGTAACATATTTGTGTTTTTGTATGCCTTTCGCTTTGAGAGGCCAGGGATTATCGGAAGAAAACCGCCATCATTCCTGTTGTAATTGTCATAGAGAGTAAGAATCAATAATCAATAACTATCAATCTCCAGCTTAGCTACTCGTGTCCCAAGCTCTTGAAAGCTACACACACTTTGCTTTGTCCAGGAAAATCGATTAAAAAATCTTCTTTATGCTAATATTTAGATGTCATTTTAATTATATCATGTGTTTCCATCACATGATCGTTCGTTCTTTTCACGTTCTGTCGACTCAAGCTAGTATATGTTTTTAATAGTAGCTGTAGCTTCCGGGCCCCTCTTCACAGTGGGCATCAGGGGGGAAGAAATCAAGTGTAATAGGATCTTCCCCAGCCAGGCAGCTGGCAGATAAAGAGCCCTTAATTACAGCCATGGAAAGCTTGCACAGCCTAATTGTCAAATCAAGGATACCAAGCACACATAGGCAGAACCCCACCAGGCACACTCTGAGTCACAGTGTCCAGGATGGGGAAACAGCAGTGTCATTTGGACAACATTTCTTGTCTTTTGTTTATTTAGGGGTCAATAAAACCTCTTGTATCGAGCAGAAGACTGGATTCCTCTTTTGGCTGGAGCGCTTATTGATTCCATGTCATGTGAGCGTTATAATTAAACCGCTCTTTGCTTAAGTGTAGTTATGGGTTGGCGATGAATTATTAATATGTCGGCTGCATTATCGTGGTCGGCCGTCGACTGCAAAAGTTGTATCTGACGGTTGCAACAAGATATTAACATAATGATAGCTTTTGATGTCAGTGTGACCATGGGAGTAAAACCACTGAACAAAATAAATACTTTTGTATCTTTGGTAAACACAGGGCACAGACAACTGATGTTAATTGCATTCGTTTCATATAATTTGTTGGTTTGGATTGTTGCGTGCTGATTCCTTTATCAGCGATGGCTTAACACTAGCATTATATAAAGAGACCACGCTTCTCAGAGTGACTTAAATCCTGACTGTATGTGGAAGGGTACGTTGGCTATCTCACGTTGTTTGCCGGTCAATAAGGTGCACGTCTCGAATGTGTTTGCTTTGCGCACGTAAGTCTCGTTAAACAGAGACCTTATTCCTCATTCGCTATCTTGACGTTCAATCAAGTGTATTGGGTTTGAGTGTGTGTCAATAGCCTAGTCCCATCAGGCAAATCAGTTGCGTCAATACACTGATGACCGATTTGTGGCATTTTTGCGGATCACTATTCATTGGAAAACCACAGCCGCCACTCGAGCCTAGATCAATTCTGGATGAAGTATTTTCAAGTGAATGAAAACCCATTCGTTGCCTCAGAGAGAGCCCTTCATACCACACTGTTATTTAATGCCAGTCGTCTGTGGCAAGCAAGTGGCTATTATTTACCTGAGCATTGTATGTACCACCCCGAGGCCAAATCATTCACTAAAAGAATATTATTAGCTTGAATGTATTATAACCCAATGTAAAGCCATCATTCACATTATCGATATGAATGATGGTTTTATATTGAGGGCATCATCATTCACATTATTGACGTACGTCACAATGTGGTGGCTGATCTATAAGCAGCAATCTCTTGCACATGCACACACACACACACACACACACACACACGGATTGTACCGCTGATGGACTATGAATTTGCTTTTCCTAATAAACCACATTTCTCGGAAGCTCTTGGTTACCAGAAAGTCACCATCTCTATTAATACTGATTAAATAGCCATTCATTGTGCTAAACAGGCGATTTAATGCAGCGCTATTCGTTAAAATGCATCATTCTGTGCTCGTTGTGGTAAAATCAAAAGGCAAAGTTGTTCCTTATCTGCAAAGTGTTCCTGATAACACCCTTCTATTTGCAGCCTTTCAGCCAGTGGGAAATTGACCCCTTAAGAGCTCCTGACAGACCTCCTAAGTGCTAATTAAGCATGCCCATGTTTGTGGGCCCCATGGTATTTCAGTTTGTTCTAGGTTCAGCAGTTTAATCATTACGTGTCTGCTTTATCAACATGCCAATGGGCCGGCTCTGAAATTATGGTCGGAATGTAAGTCATTTTGACGATGTTTTTCTTTTTTTAATGTGTGTTGTTGGACCATTAACCAAAATATGTCCACTTTCATTTCACACGCAGTTCTCTCATCTGATTTATTGTGCCAGTACTTATTGTGCTCTTTTATTTAGCTTTTTCTTTAGTTCAGAAGGTGCCTTTGGCAACTGGGTTGCTTGAGGACCATGCATGTCGCTGTCAAAATAAATCGCTGACGATGTGTTTTTGATGATTAAGCTTAAATTAAACATTTTTCAAAATGTTATTTTTCCGGTTAGTTATAATCCTTTCTTTTTCAGAATTTGAGGTGAACCCAGTCTTCTTTATAAACATTTCTTTGTATTATTCTGTGAAATAAAAAAACATGCTTTTGACGTGCTATATTCAACCAAGTCTTCTTTTTTTACCTCTTTCCACATCTTGTTTTCTTTCACTTTCTCTCTCTCGTCCATGAACCTGTGCCTCCTGTCTCCCGGCTATATTTTCCTGCGTGTGTCTATAGGGCGATAACTCCTATGGGAAAGACCGCTGGTGTATGTTTGATGGATTCATGGTCTTCTTCATCTGGGTGTCCCTGGTGCTGCAGGTATTTACTATTTAGTCATTTCATGCAGCTACTTACAGGGAAATCAAATGCATAAGCAAAGCTATTTCAGTCATTTACCAGATGCTTTTACACAAAGTGACTCGTAGAGAATTCAGAAATATGCCATTAAGAAGGATGACTCTTGCTCAAGGATGCCGGACGGTGGGGGATTGAACCCAGTCCCTTTCGGCTGGGATTTGAACACCCTAGCCACCACGCTCATCTGTACCCCTGTAGCAGCTTTTCTGCATCTATTCCCTGTTGTCTCCACCCCGTCTCTTCGCCATTGTGTAGTAGAGTAGCGTGAGTTTGTTCATGAGCAGGGAAATACCCTTCTCATCAATCATTGTTCTCTCTCTCTCTCTCTCTGTCTCTCTCTCTCTCTCTGTCTCTCTCTCTCTCTCTCTCTCTCTCTCTCGCAGGTGTTTGAGATCGCGGAGCTCGTCGATCAGATGTCTCCGTGGGGAATGCTGAGAATTCCCAGAGCGCTCATCATGATCCGGGCATTCAGGATCTACTTTCGCTTTGAGCTTCCTCGCTCACGCATCACCAATATCCTCAAGTAAAACAATGCCTTCATTTGCTAATTCATGCTATACGGTTGGATGATACATGGATGCAACCTAATTGTCCGAAACTGTGAGAATTTGCTTTGGGCTTTTTCTAGACACAGTAAATGTAAAGTGTGCATAGTTTGCAAAGAATACAAGGCACGCCTGACTTGCATGATTGTCCATTGTATGACTTGCATTTACTTATAGTGATGGACAACAGAAATCCGTAATTTACTTCTAATTATGTTATTAAGGATTAAATTAATACATGTATATGCAAATATGACAATTAAAAAACCAAGATGCTTACAAATATTGCCACTCTGACTCTAAAAACAACAATATAGCGATGTAAATGCATTGAAACCACGTAAAACAATACGAACCGCAAGAGCCCCTCTACAGGCGAAACTGAGAACTGCACCTTTAAAAATACACAATCCAATACACCAGGGGTCGCAAGTAAATTGGGCTTCGGGACAATTTTTTTTAAGCCTTAAATTGGCGGCCCAGAACATAAATGGAGGCAAAAATCCATTGGACATTTTTAATTGCACTTTTAGTTTAGTTTGTATTTTACATTTGTAGGGTCCAAAGCACACAGCTTTGTCGGGACAGACACAAAATGTAGAATTTTGGGAGTCTCGTGTACCTGTTAAGTTTCTCCTTAGGCTTAGGATGAAAATATAATATAGGCCTAGAATGAAAATATAATACATATTATCTTACAAGTCGGGGTCATTTTTGGACGATAGATAATAAATTATAAATATATATATACTGTATATATATATACATACATATACATATTAATTTTGCCGACCCCTGCAATACACTTAATACACGTAATTTGAGTCTATTGATTTCCTTCTATTCTTTCAAGCCGATTTAATAGGTGTAGTCTATTTAGCCTCCTGGCTCACTGACCAAGGCAGTGACCAATTAACCTACACTCACAATACGACGAAGGTGCAGCTGAATGAAGCTACGGTGTTTCGAACTTTGAGGAAGTACAAACTAAACAAAACAGCGGTGGGGGGGCGGATTCAGACCTCGCCCCTACAATCTTTCCAAAGACTACGTTAATTAGCTGACTTTGAGATGTATATTAATATACTTTTTGCCATTTCCCTGACAAGATATTCGGTAGCTGTGTAGTGGCTACATCCCTCTGTGATATGTTATGGTTGTTTTACGTTTTTAGATCCTGTTGTCTACCGCTTTAACATATCGACACAACCTCAAAGCCTCATCCCTTTCTTTCTCAATGTCTCTCTCTCTCTCTCTCTCTCTCTTCAGGCGATCCGGAGAGCAGATTTGGAGCGTGTCCATCTTCTTGCTCTTCTTTCTCCTCCTTTATGGAATTCTGGGTGTTCAAATGTTCGGAACGTTCAACCACCATTGTGTTACCAACGACACGCAGGAAGGGTAAACGCCTCACTTTTTTACGACGAGCAAATGAATCAAATGCACATTTTGATCACACGATATATATATATTTCATCAAGGGCAAACCATGAATACAAAAACTACAAACTGAAACAAATGATGTTGCTATGAGATGATTTATTCATCATATTATTCATTTATTTGTATGTATTTATGTATTTAGAATATATATTTTTTCCTCTTCTTTTATTTGCTCTTTAATTGCGTGGCAATTTTTTTCCATTTTGAGAATACACGGCTAACTTGGACATTAGACTTAATGACATTAGACATTAGTTTAATCTCAAGCTGCATCTTGCGTTTGGAAGATGTATCTATGTATTCATCAAGTCACATATCAGTTACGAACAGAACTATAAGTCACGCTACCAAGTTTAGTAGACATTATGTCTACATTATGTCCCAGACAGAACGGCTGTAGTGTTTCTCCTTTGAGGGGTTACACAAGGAAAGGCCTACGTTGTTTAGTAGGAGATAAGGTAGGATATAATAGTAATGGCAACAATGACATTAACCTTTTTAATTATATAATCATATGAAAGAACAAATGATAACGAATCAAGCGGTTGAGAACTTTACGATGTGTGTCCGACGCACACACAACACACACACTTATTTTATTGTGTTTTATATTAGCCTATCGTAAAATGTGATTGATTCGTCAGACAATTCATATATTTAGTTTGTTTCAGACAGACGGAACACACACAATTATATACCAGCAATGAGTGCCACACGATGTCCTTGATATTAAGAAAAGAAGAATAGGCCTATTGTCCAATTTCCAGTCTTTAAACAAGACTAATCTGAAAGAAGCCTGGCCCTTTTCAGCAATCATCAAACTAAAATCACTGCGGCGCGCTTCTATCTAAACCTTCATTAACCTTTTTTAATTATATATGTGGAGTGTGTGTTGTTGGTGGCTGAGTCAGACTGATTAGACTCTGGGGCTGCTGGGTGAAGGCTGCACACCTATGAGGCGTTGGCCAATCAAGGCCCACAGGTTAAACCAGCCACCAGCACACACACTCAGGAGGAGCGCTAGCACGTCAGCACGTACCACCTGCTCTGCCTGCTTAAACCATTCTCAAACTCGGTTTACTCATAACTACCTGTGTCCTGGTGTTCGGAGGAGCCCTGAACCACTTTAGTGGCATGTGGCAGGGTCGACTGCTACATTATAGTTATAGGAATGAATGATTAACAGGCCTGACGAATCCAGCTGTTGAGAACTCCATACACGATGTGTCTCAGACACAAGAACGCATTATTATATTTAGTGTTAGGCCTATATATTGTACAATTTGAGAGACATATTTGTTTGAGAGACATTTAATATATTTGGTATACTTTATATTGTATATAATATACACAGACAGAACACACAGTTATATTTCACATTGGTGCTATCATGACTGCTATGATTTCTATCTATCTAGCGCTTCTATCTGGCAAAGCTCCACAGCCTTTGCGGTCACCTTCGCGGGCATTTAATCTCACGTCTTGTCTCGCACGGATGGGGGCTCACGTCTTTTCATCTTGCACGGATGGGGGCTCACGTCTTTTCATCTTGCACGGATGGGGGCTCACGTCTTTTCATCTTGCACGGATGGGTGCTCGTGTCCTTTGGCCCGCGAGTCGTGTTTCACATCGTTGGGGTGGATCCTTTTCAAGTATTTCTGGATTTCTAGCCCTGTTATTATTCCTAAAGAAATCCACTCAGACAATGCGAAGTGTGGGGACATCCCTGTATGTGCTTGAGCGTGTTTCGGCCAGCCCTTATTAATGGAGGTTATTTTGGTCATTCACATGCTCCTGAGCTTTGTGTTCAATAGCCCTGGTCCACAATCAATCCATCTCGTCTGGTTGGCCCTCGACCCCCTGCACTCATTCACCCGTCACTATAGCACCACAGATAGCACAGTCGCCTCTGATATCCCGTCGCATTTCATGCATGTCATTTTGTGTGCTCTTCTTTTTTGTTTGTTGTATAGCACCCCTCCCTTCAGTCATCTATGGGCTTTTGCGTGTAGACCTACTCTAGACCTATTTTGCACGAGACGTCACGACGCATCTGAAGTTATGAGTCATCTGTCCTTGACGCCAAAGTCAGCGCTTCCCCCAGCCATTCACACACGCAGGGGATTTGGTTGAGATTGCGACTGACAGGGAAGGGTTGCACTGCTGTGGGTATTTATATTAGATGGAGGGGATCTGGGATTTATATGCGAATCAGGGTCTCCCCTCTCCTGTCATACTCCAGACGACCGATCATTGGTCATTCCACTTGACCTTGGCCAACATCGCCGGTAGATTTGCATGAAATCGTGTTTATTTGAATGTGGTGAGAAAAAAAAAACCACCTCATCTCCCATCATCTCTACAAAGACAACGCTGTCTAATCAATTTAAATAATAGAGTCAGTATAATGTGGGTACATCTGTGTATAATATGTGTGTGTATTATCTTTTTGTGTGCCTTCAATGTATAAATGTATGGTCTACACCAAAGCCAGCATGTATGTGCTATGGATTTTCCATGTTCCGTTCCGCAGAATTGTTACAATTTGGTGACCTAACTATGATTAATTCTGAATCCCAACCATTCACACTGGTTTGATGTTGGACCTGGCAAATACGTCATTTCATGGCATTAGCAGACCCTCCGTCTCTCTCCGGGTGCATCATTTATCACTCCTTTGTTATGAAGAACGGTGATTTCCCTGATAAGGTGCTGTGGTATTCGCCATTACGCCACCCAGCATAATTAGCTGCATCACCACTATGCCTGTGACTGCCCTTTGTGATGCCGCAATACATTATCACTTCTCATCCTGTAGCCCTTAATAAACAATTTGGATGAATGTCTGGCCGGGCAATTTGAAGACATTCATTTTCATTAAAGAAATCATGCAAGTCCTGGAATAACGTCTGTGGCTAAAAAGCATGGCGACACAGCAATCACGCATTGGGAGATAGGGGCGAGGGTAAATGTAGGTACGTGTGTGTGTGTGTGTGTGTGTGTGTGTGTGTGTGTGTGTGTGTGTGTGTGAATACTGTATACTCTATGATTTTCATGGATGTGAATAATAAAAATCACTACGGGGATTTAAATTCAAATTCCAAACCCCTCGGAACACTCGCCGTGTTGTTAGTTAATTGAGACTGCGGCTGCTCGGAATCCGTCGCAATCCAGGCTCATTAAACATTTAGTAATGTCTTCCATTTAATTTGTTAAACCATCAGGCACACACTGAACAACAGGCACATCTTTGTCCCCTCCTCCCCCCGCCCCCCCTCCTTCTCTGTTTAGAAACGTGTCCTGGAACAACCTGGCTATTCCAGACACGCACTGCTCCCAAGACGGGGATGGCTACCAGTGTCCATTGGGTTTCATGTGTGCCAACCTGGAGGAACTTGGCCTCAGCAGGCAGGAGCTGGGATACAGCGGCTTCAATGAACTAGGTATAGGAACGCACACGCACACGCACACGCGCACGCACACACATGTACCTACATTTACCTATAAACACAGTATAACCCCAAACATGTAGACACTTTGCACAGAGATGCATGAGATGTGCATGTGCATCTCTTCTCTTCAGGAGAGAGAGAGAGAGCTCAGCCAGCCAGCTCTGGTGTGAAGCTGCACCACTTAGCAGCATGCCGCATCCTTATCGCCTGAGCTAGGGCCTGAAACCAGCGCCCTACACGGTGCAGCGGCTCTAATCTCTACATTGCTGTGAAGGAGAGTGAAGGCTTAGCAGTGCCTTGGCTCACTGCATAGCTCAATACAGGCAGAGGCATGCTTGATAGCGGAAGGGGAGTAAGACCTGTGTGCTGCATATACGGATATGGTAGAATAACAGGATACTTGAACTTCAAAAATACAGATCAATCTTGTGATTATCATCGTCATCATCATTTGCATTTTCAGTAGTATTTGTATTTGAATTGTTTGATTACATCCTAGGGTATGATCTTGGTCATAATAATGGTGTTATAGTTAGGTTTGGGTTAGTCCGCAGTTTTGTAAAGCTGTTGATTATATATTTAGATATGTTGTTTGGATTTGGCTATTTTCATCTGAGGATGACCCAATTGGACGCTATTGATGTGATAGATTTCTTGAGAACCGCGAAGCCAAACAACTTCACACTCGACACTGCACTTCCTTGGGCCATGAGCAATACACCCGCCGAGTGTGAAGTCGAGCAGATGAAAGGTTGTCGAGAAAATCAAAGGACAGACATACATACATACATACATACACACATACATACATACATACACACACACATACATAGAGAGACCCCTCTAATTATAGTTAGATAGTTAGCTCCGCTCTCACACTTTAATAAGAGAGTTAATAAAGTTAGTTAATAAGAGAGTTAATAAAGTTAGTTAATAAGTGAGTTAATAAAGGCCAAATAGGCTACAGAGGCTACAATACAAGCAACAGAGAGATGCTATCTTCCTTTCCAACGGTAGCTAGCATAAACAATGGCCCAAAAAATAAAAGTGGACAATGAATATTGACAATTTCAAGAAAGATGGGAAACAGAATATTTATTTTGTGAATTCAAACAAAAGCCAATGTGTCTCGTATGTCATTGGCGGCGTTCAAAGAGTATAACCTTAGGACTTCAGCATTTCAAGGAATTAAAATGCAACCTTCAACAACAGCAAAATATGTTTCAGGGTGAGGGAGCTGTGAAGGCAAGCTTTACAGAGGACGCCCCATACCACACGATGTGCCCTGGTTGAGTCAGGGGAAGGCGTTTTATGACACCCGCGTTGAGATTGCTCGCTTTATGGAAAGCAAACAAAGGATCATCCCCGAGCTTGAAGATGAAAAGTGGCTGAGCGACTCAGCGTTTATGTGTGACATTACGGGACACCTCAGCACCCTGAATACAAAACCCCAGGGTCGAAAGCTGCTGATCACCCGCAATGTGAGACTCAGTAAAGGCGTTTCTAATGAAACCGCGTCTCTGGGAGGCCCAGGTGGGGCCAAGGCAAACTTGTCTCACCTTGCTACTTGCCAGTCAGTCAGTGACACAGTTACCATCCCATTCCCGACTGAAGTGTATGCCGACAAACTGAACACACTCAAAGCGCAATTTAGCAGGAGATTTGCTGATTTTGAATCACAGAAATCCAAATCTTGATCTGTTTGCAAATCCATGTGCAATTGATGTTGATACTGCACCTGAGCACTTGCAGTTGGAACCCATTGAATTGCAATGTAACGGTGCTCTGAAGACCCAGGACCGGTTTGCACCTCGACTCCCCAAATCAATGCCACAGCTTGGCCCTCACGCCGTATGCATCATGTCTGTGTTCGGAAGCACCTACCCGTGCGAACAGATGTTCTCCTTAATGAAACTGAACAAGACTTCCCACAGAGCCCGCCTCACAGGCCAGCATCCGGTATTGAAGGTGGCCACAGCAAAGGACATTAAGCCTAGAATAGAAAAGATCATTCCTAAGAAAAAGGTGCAGAGTGTCTGGTAAGAGTTGAACCGCAAGCACAATGCCTGTTTTGCTAAGGTTTGGCGTTATAGGCCCTATTGTTGTGTCCATTCAAGTTTGAAGTTTCAAACAGTAAGTACAGTAGGTAAGCCATATCATTTGAGATACGATTTGTCGCATTGACTATTTTGAACAGTTTTTCTGAAAACCATGACCTTATTTGTTGTTTTGTTAAAGACAAATATATGTGATCCAAATGTGTTTTGTTTAACTGTGCAGCAATCATTTAATTGTGTTTAGTTGTGAAGTTATTTTATTAAAAAAACATTGCTCAGCATTGATAAATACTATTTTGCTTTATTCATCAGTTTTGCTGGTAAGAACCCACGCACATGGAATAACCATACAGTTTCTAGCCTACTAATATTTCTTAAATAAACAAATAATCATTGGAATAAATGTCTGGCCCCTGATTCTATTCACAACACTCAGCAGGACCCTCAGTAATTTTGAGGTTGACACCCCTGGTCAATGTTAATGTATAATGTTCATCTTATATCCCTACATTTCTGTCTATGTAGTAAACCAACGAAAAACATCTCATTAGATGTATTTTTTTCAATTGGAGCGTTATAAATATCAGCTGTAATTAACAGACAAAACGCCAAACATCTGTCAAAGAGTGTCAGATAGGGGACGATTAGTAGGCCACCAGTGGCTGTTTGAAGTGGTGTTGAGAATATTCCCCTTTCCTGTGAGCTGTTGTTTGTCTTTGGCTGTTTAAATCCCTCTTTCTTGTTTTCAACAAGGTCCTCGCCATTAATGTGGCCCGTTCGCAAGTGTTGGGGAAAACAATAACATCACAGAGGCATACAAAACAAAGTGCCTTACGACACTCCACTTTCAGCCCCCGCAGTTCGACATCCTATAAACCAGCATTTCTAGTCACTAGTTATTTTCTCCTGGAGGTCTGGGAAGGAGAAGGCAATTTAAAACCCTTAATATGAACACGGTTGAAGTAGAAGCCAAGCAGAATTACACCGTCTCTTTCACCGCCGTGTTTGCCTACAAAGTCGAATACCGCGACGTACTCCCGGCCACAATACTCGCTAATAATTGAAAAATGAACGATATTTTTCATTGCTTTTTGCAACACTTTGAAGTTGAACATGATCCATCTCCAAAGATGTGAGAAAGAAAAAAAGCTTGGATGTGGTTATTTGTAGACTTTGCTCTCATGATACGCACACGACTCCCAGGTAATCTGGGCCACTAGAACCACTTTTTGTGGGCTTACGGATGAGTAGGGTGAGGTGGGGTACCTGAACCCCCCTGGTTCCGGATGGTTAGTCGTTTGTATCAATAAAGATCTCTTGTTTCCTTCCTGTTTCCACTGTCACTGTACCTCCTCCTAAATGCTCTCTGTCTATCTCTCCCTCTCTCTCCCTCTCTCTCTCTCTCTCTCTCTCCCTCTCTGTGTCTCTCTCTCTGTCCTGCAGGTACAAGCATCTTCACGGTGTACGAGGCCGCATCCCAGGAGGGCTGGGTGTTCCTCATGTACAGAGCCATCGACAGCTTCCCCCGTTGGCGCTCCTACTTCTACTTTATAACCCTCAT
>OMNO01015120.1:0-10648 GCA_900303215.1 Trachyrincus scabrus | reverse complement strand
AGCCACGGAGGTAAGAGGGGATAAGGCATGCAAGCCTCCTGTGTAACCCATCGCCGAGGCCTGGCAGCCGGATAAGTCCTTTATCCACTGGTGGTGTGTGTTTGAAGCAGCCAGCGTTTTTAACTGGATAAACTCCAGGCCTAAATAGACACACATCCAATTAGAGTAAGCACAGCAAAGCATTGTTTTGAATTGTCTTCGTTATCATTAACGACAAAGGCCTATCCCCCTAATTTGAGGATATTTCTGGTAGAGGAAAGAAATTAACGCTCACTTTAATTTGAATTAGGTCATTTATTTTAGGTCATTAAGTGACATCAATCCAACAAAATGCGCCTTTGGCAGATACAACAAAAAGCGTTCAAAGTCTTTATGTAGAACTCAGCTTTGAATACATAATGTTGTCTGCATGTTATTGTGCTAACATCAAGCACACAGGTTAGCATGTGTGATAGAGAAAGCCTGTGGTTACCTGGAGTAGAGTCCACCATTGTTTTTTGTATTTTCCAACCTTGAACCTTTATTATGTGTTTACCTTGACTAATGTAAAGCTTCACTTGCACGGTGGGGGGGGGGCATTAGGTGAGGAAGAGGAGGATCAGCCGGAGACCGCGGAGGAGGTGGAGGAGGAGTTGCTGGAGTGTTTCCGCTGTGACCTGGGCTTCTGGGACGCCTGTTACACCACCTCTGTCTACTGCAGCTCTGGGGAGAGCTGCTTCACTGGCCGTGGGAAGGCAGGTGGGCCCCGGACCCCTGTGTGTGTGTGTGTGTGTGTGTGTGTGTGTGTGTATATATACCATTTGGTGGTTGCTTGTATCCAAAGCACCATACAATGTGAGTGTATGAGTGTATACGTTGTTTGCATGAGTGGCCCCCGTGGGAATCGAACCCCTAACTGTTGCAGTGTCACCAGAGCAATGTGTTGTATAAGTCACCACAATGTGTTACGATTTTTTTTTTTTAACCATGTAAAATAATGTTTCCATGAAGCTATAATGTAAGTTATCCTCCTCCCTCTCTATCACCCTTCATGATTAGTGGTGTAGTGGTACAATAACAAAAACCTTATTAGACTTCTCTTCTCTAGTCTACTACCCGTGCCCTGGTACATCAAAGTAGCAGACCCATAATTAGTGTTATGAGCGACACAAGTTAGGTAAACAAAAATCTAGGTTAACCGAGTATGTATTTTATTACATACTTTGTGCGTAAGAACAAAGATGTCAATGCGTGAATACTCGACTATGTGAATATATGTTCAGTAGTGTTACATTTTTATCAGCGTATAGGTTTTTCAGGTCAGTGGGCAGACTATATTATATAACCCTGTGGGAGGGACAGCTTTGTGCTAATGAGCAAGTGCAAATATAATCAGTGTCTGAGGCCGAGGTGTAAATGAGCTCCAGTGGGACCACTGCTATGGCTGGTGTGTGCGTGTGTCTCCCCCTGCAGTGGACGTCCTGGACGTGAAGACGCAGGGCTGTGTGAAGACAGAGGAGTGTAGCACCGAGACGGCCCTAGAGCTCTACCCCAACGCCACCGTCTACACCATGACGAAGCACTGCTGCGACACGGCCTTCTGCAACGGCGCACACGCCCTGCCCATCGGCGTGTGCTCCTACCTGACTGCTCCCGTGCTCAGTCTCTGGTACCTAACAGGAGCGTTGACCGGACCGCACTAGTTCGTCTCTACGGCAACCGCAGCTGTCCAAAAGATAATCCTTTAAAGACTAAAGTCTTTTCCTAAAGTGTTTTCTCTCCTCGCCGAAGAAGGACTACACGGCCAGATGGTAAAAAGATGGGTGTTGTGTGTTAATGTGCAGCCTGACACCCCCCCAAGGCCACGAATGAGTAGATGATTACTTAATAATAAATAAAATTATCTTTGTTTAATGTTATAGCTAAACAGCAGAAGGCTGGTTTATGTATGTATTATAATATTGTCACTAGTCTCATTACTGGAAGGAATCGTTTACCTAACCGTCAACCGCTGCTGTTAGAAGCAGAATAAAAATGCCAGATGGTGGAATGTGTTATTAACGCAGCATAATTTAATGCACTGCCAGACACACAAGCCACAATCTAATAGAGGATAATGGAAAATAGCATTTTATTTATTATGTTTTTCCAAGATGTATTTATTTGTTCCATAAATGAAAAATACATAGAAACTGGGTAGAAACAGAGTGTTATTTTGTATAGGTGTTAAATGTTTGTATGTATGTCATTAGGAATAGATAATTTTCCTTATAAAGCTAAGAATGTGTCATACGATGTAAAACTCCACCAAAGGCGTGTGCTTCAGTGTTATGGATTTGTATATATTTAAAGTAAAAAGTTATTAACAACATAAACAACCACTAAATAACATAACAGCAGTCATGCAGTGTCTGCAGTAAGCTGTCTTTCGCTGCACTACAAAACATCTCCAGCAGAGGGCAGGAGCTCCTCCTTCAAGAACTTCTGCAGATCCACATCCTTATCATTCAGGTCCACGCTCAAGAACCTCTCCACTAACCAGTTACATCTGCAAAAATATTGTAAAGGCACACAAATCCAAGCGTGTTTTGGTGTCCGTGACTTCTTTGTATTAAACATACCAACGTACCTGTTGGTTTGTTCGTCCAATGAGGGTCTGTCAATTCTCTTGATGGTCTTTCCTGTTCTGTAGAGTTCAGAAACCTTGCCAAAAACATCACATCAGTCACACTTTGGTCTATGAGCATACAGGTTCACGTATGTGTGTGTGTGTGTGTATACCTCCACTCCTCTTTGAACAATGCTGGTGGGCAGGCCGGCCAGCGTAGCGATGTTGGCAGCGTAACTGGATTGGCAGATGCCCTCCTTCAGCTGGTACAGAAACACCAACTCATCTTCATCCACCGCTGTCTCCAGAGTCTAAAATACATGTATACTTACACTGTTATTATCACCCCAGAAAACGTACACGCTAACACGTCTAAGTTATGATGTCAAGAGAAGAGCTCCGCTGATGTTCGTTGCTAATATGAAACTTTATTTAGCATTTGACCACCACAGTTTAATAGTTGACTAAACAGAGCTGGGGAAGTGAAGCAAGTACCAGCAGAGAGAGAAGGCTGGTGGAGGGCAGCAGATCCAGCTGAAGCAGACTGTGGAAGTTAGTAGCCAATAGCACGTGAGGAACCTGTCCAGGAACTTCTTTCAGCCAATGAGAGATCGATGCCGCCAGCAAGGAAAGCCCATCCACCTAGCATCATACTGCTCTTTAGTATAATATAGGAAACCTACTCATTATGTATACACTAACAATAACAAATATGTCATATATTGAAATGAAGGAATATTACATATAAAAATACATGTTTCTTACTGTGTTGGTGCCTTTTCCAAATTCATCAATCAAAACAAGAGAGTTGCCAGTGCTGCTGTTTATAGCATGGGCCATCTAGAATGGAAACCTTGCTGTTACTGCGAAATACTGCATGCATTTCAGCATGTATGTGTGTAAGCATGTGTGTAAGCCTGTGTGTGTGTGTGTGTGTACCTGATTGAGGTCTATCATGAAGGTGCTGAGGCCTACAGACACAGACTCCCTGCTCTGCATGCGTGTGAAGATTCCATCCACCAGACCAATCTCTGCCTCCTTCGCTGGCACGTCTGAGCCAATCAGAGCCATGAACACGGCCAAGCCCACCTGATGGAGCCAATTGAAGACTAGTAAGTTAGTAAGTATATATGTGTTTATACGTCTGACTTCTCAGGGTTCTCACAATCCCGAAGTGGGTCACATGCTTATTCATGGAAAATGTGGTTACATGTGTTATTGTCTGAACTTGAGTACAAAAATAGGTTTGTTTTTGGAAAACAAAAAAGCCAGGGTCACAGTGGCAGTCAGTGTGCCAGTGCACCAGCTGAAGGTCAGAGATGGTTGAGGTTGGTGTGCATCTCCTCTACTTGTTTGAGGTAGATGCTCTTGCCAGACGAGTTGGGCCCGGTGATGACCTTGACTCTGCCCTGGGACTCTGAGCTCTGGAAAGAGTTGGCCACGAACACAGGAGAGCACAGCTCCAACAGCGGGTGTCTGGAATACAAAGGGAAGCAAAACCTAAATGTGTCCGTTTGGCTGTCTATCTAATATAAGGCGATGAGTGCTCTTGTCTACCTGGCCTGTGTGAGGAGTATCCTCCTGTGTGCTGCTAGCTTAGGTGAGGTGTAGCCGTACTCCTGCGAGGCACTGCTCATCGCCATCAGGCAGTCCAGCTCCGCACTCAGCTCCAGCACCTTTACAACACACACATCCACCTCACTACACCTCCAGATTAAACACTTTACAGCACACACATCCACCTCACTACACCTCCAGATTAAACACTTTACAGCACACACATCCAACTCGCTGCACCTTCATATTAGATACCACAGTAGTAGAAGAGTGTACAATTGCACCGGTGATGCGACAGCTACCTTGTACAAAGAGGAGCTTTTCTCCAGGATAGCCGTCTGCAGCTGTATCATGACTGCAGTCTCCATGTCTGACAGAAAGGTAACCAAACAACATACATCCACAACCAAACTCCACGTGCTCACAGTCCATGGAACTACACGCATTACCTGTGAATGATAGAACACACAGGGGCCTCTCTGGAGTGTAATACCTCTGATGTCACAGTGTAAGTCTCCCAGGAGGTCGTCCAACTCTTTAGTTCTCTGGCTGCGATAGTGGAGACGCTCCTCGGACAGAAACTACACACACACATCCGTGCGCACACAAACATGCATGAAAACATGCATTCATTCATCTCACGCTCACACACATGCACACACACACACACACGAAACTTGAAACTAGCAATTCAGCTCATTGGCTTTTTTCTGAGATTACATACAGAATGGATGTAAGTTGAGATGTTTATCAATAAACTATGGCACACACCATGAAGTCCAGACCCGGTATTTCAAAATCCTCCTTCTCCACCATGCTGGGCAGCCGGGGCACAGACAGCAGGAAGCCTATCTGCAGATAGAAAGGATAACGGTTACTTTTCCTCAAGTGTAGGCAGTAAATCATGTCTAAAACATGTATTTTAGATCTTTGACACATAGCTCCTGTTCTATGGAGGAGTTAAATATCAAGTAACTTGGTCCAGTCTGGGTAAGTCATTAATATTTAGTCTGCTACTCATACTGATGATCGTGCTGTGTGAGCATCTGGCTAAATAATAGATTGAAGGTGGCTTTATCCAGGTACTGTAGACGCAGGTAGGATTAATCGCAGCGATACCAGAGGAATGTAGATGACACAGCAGGAGGGGATGCGAGAATCCAGGTGCTCCAGCTCTCTCCTGGCCACATCCGTCAGGAAGTCTGACAGCCCCATCATCTTCCTCTTCTCTGAGGAAGCAGACAGTGCTCGCTGAGACCTCTTTAAACAAATACTAAACACTAATCCAATATGATTTACTTCTTACTGATGTTGTTTTCGAGACAGCTCTTTAACCAGCAGCTTCAGACTTACTCTCGTCAATAGCAGGGTCCACATTTGGCTTGATGGTGAAGCGGTTCTCCGTGGAACTGCTCTCAAAGTCCACCTACGCACGACAAAAACAGAGCCGAAAATCACACATTTTGACGGTCGAGCAAAGGTGCAATGAATACATTCAGGGTGTCGGTCTTGTGTTCGTGTGTATAAGACAGAGAGAGATTCAAGAAGACAGGAAGAGAGGGGGAATAAAGTGAGGGACGACGGCTGAAGAACTGACCACTTTGCTTATGAGGGAGGCGATGTATTGAAGGTCATCAGTGAAACCCTCGACAATCTCACGGAAGAGCGCGACAGACTGAGGCAAGAGACGCATCGTGTCCCTGATACACACGGCACTGTACACCGTCTAACGCACACACACACACACACACACACACACAAATCCATGAACGTTATTTTGAGTTGTTCTATATTCTGTTATCTGTGGTTACATTCTGTAAAGGGCAGCAGTTCCTACCTTGTAGAGACTCTGCCAGTCCGATACTTTTGTGTGTGAGAGAGACATTCTGCGCAGGAGAGTCTGACACATACACACACACACACACACACACACAGTTTCTAGCGATAACAGCTGTGATAGCAGAACTATTGCGGGGCAGGTGGACACAAGGCTGTTTCAACGGAAGCGAGGGGTCAGAGTGTACCGGAATGTTCCGGATGTTGCGCAACAGGGACTGCAGGGTGCCGGCGGTGTCAGAGTTGCGTGGTGACGTAAAGAAGCGGATGGCCTCCTGTCTCCTGTGCAACACCGCCATGTCTAGCGTGGGCCGCAGGAACCAACGGCTGACAATGTGACACACGAGTTCAACCGACAACAAATGTTTTTTAAATAGTAATCTCACAGCGTACTTTTTATATCTAGTTGAAACATTATGAGTTGTACCGAATGATGCCTTGATGGACTTTCATGGTTATTAATGACAATGCCAAACCTCGGTGGTTGTGGAACTCTGTTCTACCAACTGGTGCTTTAAGAATTATAGAATTATAGTAAATTTCAAACTGAATGCAAAACAACTGGTTCCTGTTTATATCTGGGTGGTTCTGTGTCCTTGACTGGTCAGAATAGATGTGATTCATCTTCGCAACAAGAACCAGAACCACAGCAAATAACCCAAAACAGGGGACCTGGAACTGTTTAATTTGGATTATTATTTATAAATACATTACGTATGTCGATCATAGTTATGTTGAAATCAAGTTTTTCATCTTCAAATCCTACCGCAGCAGTCTGGAGCCAAACTTGCACTTGCAGCGGTTTAGTATCCCTGCAACACACACACACAGACAGACACACACACACTTAGGACTTAGTATGTGTTGTTAGATATGACAACACAGCATCTGAGGAGAACACTGGCACACTAGTCACAGTACAGGTACGTCTCCATACCATACAAACTCAAGCCCTCCTTTTCGCCAGACTGCAGCTTGTACACCGATGGGTGAAGCTCCGACTTGAAGATCTGCAGAACGCTGAAACGGATGCATTAGAAAACACATATTCACCTATATTGTATATTATTATATGATATATGATATCTATATTTATTAAAACACATATTCACCTATATTGTATATTATTATATGATATATGATATCTATATTGTGTATTATTATATGATATATGATATCTATATTGTGTATTATTATATGATATATTATATCTATATTTATTAAAACACATATTCACCTATATTGTATATTATTATATGATATCTATATTATACATTATTATATGATATATGATATCTATATTGTATATTATTATATGATATATGATATATATTCCTATTGTTGTGCACATGAGAGCCGGCTTACCTGTATGTGTCTCTGTCCATATACACCACACCTGTTCTAGAATGGAAACAGTTGACGCAGTCAGAGGAGAACATAAATCTTAATCAGAGATTTGGACCTTCATCCAGCTAGTGACAGATACCAGGGAGCACAAGGAACACGAGGGTGTGCTCAGATGAGGAATGGCAACCAATGTTGTTGTAATAGTTGATTTTTTTTAGTAAGAACTGATTCACTGATGTGACCTTTAAAGCACAAACACGTCTAAGTAACAGCACTATGACTGCGTTAATACGAAACCATCTAAATATAACCATAGCTCCTATTTTACTGTCCATGGTGGGTTGGTTGCGTTAATAATGTGTGTTCTTGAACATGTGCATGCGTGTGTGTCTTACAATGTGTAGGTGTGAAACTGTAAGATCGGAACCCCAACACTGCTGTCCTCCAGCTCAACTCCCACTCTCCTCCTGTCCAGGCATTTCAACAGAGCACCTAATGACCGCAACTACCATACACACACACACACACACACACACACACACACATGTAAACACACCGCACGCGCACACACGTGTAAACACACCACACATGCACACACACACACACACACACACACATGTAAACACACCGCACACGCACACACGTGTAAACACACCACACATGCACACACACACACACACACACACACACACACACACACACACACACAATGCGTCCACCAAACAAAGTGCTAGGATTATAGATGATTGTTTGTTTTGATTGTTAAATCCAACTGAGAATATACTGTTAAATAAAGCTTCAATAATAAATGTGCTCATACAGACATGTGTGTGCCTATACACATAGTACACTTATCAGCACAAAAATCATCTTATTACTATTACAAAATATATTATTAATACTATTATATTTACATTTAAATGCAGTTTCTGATTAAACCATCTCGTAGGCCAGTCGTATACTGGGAATTCCCCCCATTGTCACAGAGCAGTACCCTAAGGGCTTGGGCCCCACGGTGGCAGAGCTCAGTGCAGAAGGTCTCACAGTACATGCCAAGACCAAGTTCACCATGATGACGGAGGAGGTGGAGACGGAGCTGCGTACTCTGGGGAACCCAAAGCAGGCCATCCTCTGTGGGATCGAGACACAGGCTTGTATTGCGGTGAGAACCAGGGCTTTAGTACCAATCACAATTTTAGCATAAAGTCTATTTTCCTGTGAACCATTCATATGCTGATAGGTTATCGTCTCACGGTTTACAATATAGTTAGCGATTTGAAAATACCATACCATAGGGTACATATCTCCTCACCCTCCACCCCACTGAATACATAGGATGTAATCATATTTTAAAGTGCTTTTGGATTCTCCTTCCCCAGTGCACAACCTTTGACCTGCTAGAGAAGGGCATGGAGGTCCACATTGTGGTGGACGCCGTCTCCTCCAGAAGGTACCTGTGTTCGCCTCAGTTGCGTTCATGCGTTAGCAGTCTTGGACAAGCTGTGGATGCGGCTCAAACTAATTGTGTCTTTTGGTTGTCCCCTGCAGCCAGACAGACCGTCTGTTTGCCCTGTCCCGGTTGAGGCAGAGTGGGGCTTTCCTCACCACCACAGAGGCAGTCCTGCTGCAGCTTGTCCAAGACGCCAAGCACCCAAAGTTTAGGGAGGTCTGTATCTTTAATGGATTTTTGTATTATTTTTACTGACACCTGCACCACCTTTTCCATTTATTAAATATGCAAGTGAAGCTAGCGCAGTGCTTGCTTATGTGTTTGAATTACATTTTTGTTTGACAGATACAAAAATTGCTGGCCCATCCTTCTCCTGATACAGGCCTGCTTGCTTTCTTCAGCTCCATGTAGAGAAACCAACCAATCATGAAACACAGTGTATAATTAAAGCAATAAACAACCTTTGCAGTGATCCTAGACTTCAGACAATCATTTCACTTACTGATAGTCCTGAGGGACCTCTTCACAGCCCATATCGCCCTCCTCTCATACTAGTTACCATAAGGTGCCTCTTGTCACAGGGTACCTACACATGGTAATGACACCTGGTAATGACACATGGAACCAACACGAGACAAGCCAAACAAACATCCTTGTTTTTTTTATTTGATAAATTTCTTTTGATTTTTTTTTTCATTTTACTTTTCAAATGTGAATGTTCACAGTTAACACCACACAAAGTTAAACCTTACCCGATAAAAGATTTCGCTGATATAAAATAAATTCAAACTAAATTAAAAGAACAGCATGGAGCATGTCAACAAGTCCCTGTTGTTTTTCTTTCATTTGTTGAAATAATTGTCTTTTCTTTTTTAAACAAGCACCTGCGGCTTTCACTCCCCTTGGGATGATATGAAAGGACAGTCGTGCTCTGGAAAACCTGTACACCAGGGATTCCATATGAAAAAAGTGAGGAGAAATAAACAAATGCTTCTGATTAACGCAAGGAAGAAGTGAAATAATATTGGCGAAATGTGTGACCCATATAATACCGCATTTGAAGTCTCGACATTAAATAGCGATCGATAAGTGTTTTCTTTTTTCAAGCAAAACTATTAAGATTCAGGATCTTGCTTTTTGAATCACTGAAATAAAATACAGAAAAGATGTTGACATAATGACACATTGACATAAAAACTGTTGCATACTTTCATACTCAAAAGCATTCATATTTTCCATTCACACATTGATGCAAACATTCATACACATTCAATCTCCCCCATCAGATCATATATGCCAGATCATCCTTTTAATCTCTACAATTATGAAAAAAGCATCATTACAGCATTGAGCTCAATTTTCAAGGAGTTTGTTTTCCCAAAAGTGGAGAAAATAAATTAAAATGTAAGATTAAATTAAAACGTGAAAAAGTTTGTATTGTGAAATGCTAAAAGGTTATCTTCTCTGTCCATCTCTCAGTCAGGAGTTTGTTATAAAATCATCCTTCTTGCACTCGTTTCATTTCAGAGGGAAAAAGAGGAACAGATGGGTCAGACAAGAGTTTGTTTCTGTTCTGTTTTCTAGTGGCCATGCTCCCTCTCTATCAGTGCATTAATATACAATATATGACATTTGTCTCAGACATAACCGGAAAGACCACAACAAAACATGGACTAAAACAGGATTATAACAAAATAAATAGATGTCTATTTCCCACCCATGAAAACCCACTGCGAAATTAACAGACCCGAATAAAATGTGGAGAAAGAAATATTCCAGCAGTAAAAAGTGTTATGCGCTCTATGGAAACAAATGACCATAATTTGTGATTAGATTTTCTTTTCTTTAAATATATTTCTTTTTTGGACACA
>OMNO01015117.1:11233-22335 GCA_900303215.1 Trachyrincus scabrus | reverse complement strand
TATTATATATATATATATATATACACACACACACACTTAATAGTATTCACATGCATTCATGATATATTAATTAATATTCATACATAAATGAATTAGTCGATGTCTATTTAATATCTTCTCATATCTATCGTTCTTAATTCTCATGTATATATTTATCTTGTGTAATATTAATAACCGGACTTAAACTGACAAGAAGGTTAACCAAAACAAATGGAGGGGGTAAATAAAAATGACAAATCACCGACCCTCTTCTCACAGCGTATGAAGTGCCGCAGGTCCCCGTGCTTCATGTACGGCAGCACCACCAGGGGGAGCCCTTCCTCCGGCAGCAGGATGCCCAGCAGGGACAACACGTTGGAGTGGTGAAAACCCTTCATGAAGATGCCCTCCTTTAGGAACTGCTCCACCTCCTCCACATCTGTGATCCCTGGTGCCACAGCGCACACACAGGCACAGACACACAGACACACACACACACACACAAACACACAGACCCATACACATGGACGCAGGCACGCACACACACACCCACACACACATACACATGGACATACACACATACATACACGGAGAGAGACAGGGAGACAAAAGGGGAACAGAGTGTGACAGAAAAAGAAGAAGAAGAAGAAGTGAGAGAGAGAAGAGAAGTGAAAGAATGTTTATACACACTTCCATGTTTTTTGTTTTTTTTGTGTCACACATTCAACAATGTCTAGGAGATGATAGGAGTTGATCTGGGCTAGGTGGTAGGCAGCTTTGGGGGTTTGGTCCACAAGACGATCCACATTACGTTCTATATTTACTCAGTCGGTCACACATGGTGATCTCTACCCTTGGAAACAGCTGCCCGGGGCGTCCTGGGTCATTAGCCAGGGGGAACATACTCACTGTTCAATGACTTAACAGCACAGTGGATTTCTCTGTTGTTGTGGTCGGTGAAGTAGCCGTGGTACACGGTCCCAAAGTGGCCTGGAGGAGTGAGGGGGAAAACACACGAGACTGTTGTACTATCTCATATTGCTCGATTTTAGATTAGCTTAGCTGAGTTTAATCAAAGTCAAAGTGTTTCATTGACAAATGTGTATTTGGGTCATGGTCATTCTGTACAATGGCATGCTCATGTAATAAAGGTAATAAAATATGGCAGAAATGTACAGGTAAAATATATACTATACAGTAAAGGGAGTGAAGTAAAAGCAGGGTATGCACAGACAATCGTCAGCGTCCAGTGCTCACAGTTTTTGAATGTGTCGGTAGCACGTAGCATGCTAGCGCTCCTCACCCTTCCCTATGATGCGGTGGTGCTGCACCACGAGCATCTGAGCCGGGATGAGCACGTCCTTCACCTCCTCCAGGAGCTCTGGTCTGAAGCTGGAGATGGAGATCTTCTCTGGAGGCATGAGGGGGGCCAGAGCGGCGTCCGCCCCGCCCACAGCGTAGGCCAGGCTGGGGAAGACCACGGGGCCAGACAGAGGGGCGGAAGGACTGATGGACACCACTGGTAGGAACCAGAAGATATGTTTGTTATGAAGCTGAACGAAGGTGAATTCTGATATTATAAACGTCCAGTTGATTTTTTTTTTGCAACGGTGGTGGTGGACAATTCCACATTCAGAAAGTAAAAGTCTCAATCAGTGAACTACTGTGTTGTCGTGATAATTAGCAAACTCACAATAGTGGTGGAGGACTTTTACTTTCTGAAAGTGCAGTTTTCACTTCTGATGAATACAATAGCAGGCAAGTAGTGTAGTGGCTAGGGCTGTTCCCACTGCCTGCCTGTAGGCATCCTTGAGCAAGATGTCCTAAAATGAAGTATCTGTCACTGTAAGTCGCTTTGGATAAAAACGTCTGCTGAATTATTAAAATGATGGGCGAAAAAACACGCGAGCCGTGTCGGGCTTGGGTGTCTAACCTCTGCGGTAGTCTCCCATGGGGGACAGCTCCACGCTGCTGGTGCCAGAGCGGTTAGGGTTGAGGCCCAGACGAGTCTCCACCATGGAGGCTGAAACAACATTCCAGAACAATCCGTTGCAATCATTAACCAAAGAAAAGGAGTCTAAAAAGAGTCTACGCCGCCTACACGCCCGCTCGGCAGCGCCAGAGAGGATGTTCCAGTTGAGAAAGTCCTCGCGTAATCGCAGGCGACGGCCGAGGAAGCTGCTCAGGTCAAAGTCAATTCAGTTAAAATACTTTATTTGTCCCTCGTGGGGCAATTTAAGGCTGGCAGTTTACAAACAATAAGAACAGAGGACAACATACACAATAGCAATCATACACATAGGCCCATAGACAATACAAACATACAAACATCTGTCTAGAAGGCTGACCGTGCTCGGCTGACATGTAAAGTGTGTAAAGTTGCTGTCGTGCAGAATTATTCTCTTGGTATAGAATATAAGTTGTGTTCACTGCCCTGACAGCTACTGGGATGAAAACCAAACTTCCTTCTGTTTGTCTTGCAAGAAGGGAATAAGCTCAAAGGACTCGTGGAGAACGTGGAGAACATGGAGAACGTCGGCATTAAAGAGCCCCTATTGTATGTTTGAATAAAACGTGTTACGTAAATGATGACAACATGCGTGGGAGTGTCCACCCAGATGTGCGATGAACAGATCAGACTGCCAGTTGGTACAGTCCACTGGGCAGGCTGGTCGGCTGATCTAGCCATCATACGTCTGGGTGGACACTCCCACGCGTGATGTCACGTCACTAACGGGCAGATTTCGAAATGGCTTGTAACGGCTCATCAACATCAGTTTCTGGTTGGCCTTTAACTCAATGCATGCATCGGACGGACCTTTCTTCTTCTTCCTCAGGTGCTTCATGACGGCGAAGGCGAGAGCAGCGCCGGCCACCAGCGCGGCCAGGATGCCCAGGACGATGCCCACCATGTAGTGGTTGCTCACCCTCAGCACCGTGCCCACGTTGTGGACCTGCCCGTTGATGGAGATCTGGAGGAGCAGCCAGGGGGGAGAGCCATGAAGAGACTGTGGTGGTGGTGGTGGTGGTTATGATTGACGTCACTTTGTAAGACCTTCACAGTCTGAATTTGGGATGTATTTTGGTTGACCAGTACAGTGTTGTGTTGGGTGGCGTCACTTGCTTAAGGCGGCGCTTACGTCAGCTAGTTCTACTTAAGCTTGGGCCACATTTCACCCCTTTCAAGGCAACAATTTGGCAACAATTTGGGCAGAGTCCAGGGAAGTTGTGCTGTGGGAGTGTTAGCTGTAATCATGATCTGTGTGAGTGAAAGACTCTTCAACACTGTTTTCATTGTTGTTCACGATTGACCAGAAAACATGTATTGTGGCCCTAGCTATAGGGAGCATGGACTAGTTACATCGTGTAGATATCCGTGGGTTGGGGTTCTCAGCTATCTGTCATTTAAGTAGCATGGAGCCCATCAGACATTGTCACCTTCACTGGCAGCCCTTCGCTGGGGATGGTCATGTTCTTGGGGATCCTGCATGTGATCTCGTTGTCCAGGACCTTAGCATCACAGTTGACCCCAGCCACGGTCATGATGATGGTCATGCAGGAGCTCACCAAATTCAGCTTCTGGTGCTTCATACAGGACAAGGAAGACGGATATCGGTGGGATGAAGGAATGATACCTGACTATAAATGACCCAGCTTGTAGCTTCCCTGCTACAAGCCTTCAGAGGCTGTAGTACATAGCGTCACATACCAGTGCAGAGGAATTGAAAAATGAAGTATTTATCACTATTCATTATGAATTACTCTTAGTTTTCACATTTATTCATTTATACCATAGATATCCTAATAACGAGGATCCTGTCAAATAGTAATGTGACGTCAGTAAAGGCCAACCTTTACATTTCATAGCAAATACATGCAGGGACACTTACATGCAGGGACACTTCGTCGAACCCTGGGTAAAGGTTCAGCACGTGGCCCTCCGTTTCGAAGGGTATGGGCTCTCCGTAGGGGTGGTAGGAGAACTCTCCGTTCCACAGCCCCACAGCTCCGTCCATGTCGAAGGAGAGCTGCCCCTTCTCTGTCTCGTCCTGGGGGAACACGGGAGTCAGGCACTCCATCTTGGTGGGCAGGGACTTCCCTTTGCACTCCTGGAAGAGAGAGAGAGAAGAGAAATCACCATGTTTGACAACAGATTAAATGTTTAGATAATATGGACATGAAAATGCTGCCACCTCCATCGCGTCATTATTCACATGTGAGATGACTTCCTGAAAATAAATATCTGTAAGATTTGGTGGTCGCTTTCATCCAAAACACCTTTACAATAACGTGTTTACATTCTTAGCATGTGTAGCCCCAGCGGGAATCGAACCCCTAACCCTGGCCGTGACAGGGCCACGTTGAGCTAGCGGTTTGCATGAGTAGAGGTTATACCCTGATCACAGGCCTCAGGTGACTCTCGTCGGGTTTGAAGCGGATGGCGGTCCGGTAAACTGAATCCAGGTTCTTCCCTTCGATCACAATCTTTGACCCCCTGCGGTTTACAGAACAAAAACATTTGAGAGAGCGAGTAATATTTAAATAAGCCACACGTTTTGTTTTATACGTTTAAAGGCGCTGTAGGTTCGAGAGTTGTAAAGAGAGAGAGCAGAAGAGAGCAAGATTTCAAAACTGAACAACCAAAAAAACGTCCCCTCCCTACGTTTCTCCGCCATTGAGCATTGTTGCATTTCACGCACCTGTCAATCACGCACCTGTGATTGACAGGCAAGAGTAATTCTCCGAACCAATCAGGGAAGAGATAAGTCACAAATAAGCCGGGCGCAGTCTAAAATCGAAATGGCCTCACAGCGAATTTCACTCACTAACAGCTGACGGATGGCGAGGCCATTTATACCAAATGACACTCAAATAATGGCTCCTAGATCTCACTGATTTTAGAGATTTAACACATTGATTGGGCATCGCAAAAAGGTTCACTAGAATAAAGAGACACAAAATGGAGTCATCGAGAGGGATAGTAAAGTGTGAGCTGGACAGGGAGGCACAGCAGCAGAGGATGAACCAGACCTCCAGGGCCCGACCTGTCAAAGCTGCAGTCGGGCAGGACGGCTGTGATCTCAGGGTTCTCCTTGTAGTAGAAGACCTTGGTGGTGGGGACGGGGGACTTGTCGATGAACACGCTGAGGGGCACGTCCCTCACCTCGGAGATGGGCTGGGACAGGCAGATAATGGAAGACATGCCGTCCTCGGGGGGTGTGACACTGCAGGAGGAGGAAACATCAGTAACACATCCATTCAGGCAATGGACCACATTTTTAGAGTGCTTTTATAACCTCAGGAGTTAGGGTTGATTTAGTCCCCCAAATCAGACTTTCGATTGATCTGAAGTCTGATAGCAGACGAGGTCAAATCTGGGTGAACGGGGCGTTTCACTTTCTTTCGCATCTTATCTGTTTTCGACCAATGATGTAGCTGGGGGGTGGAGGTCTGTAAGTGAACACAAACTCGGCCAGCGGTGGTAAAGTTTTCCCGTGGCAGATGAGAAGACAAACTGAAACATTCTGTCCAACGCCAACGTTTTTAGACAAAGTGTCTGTAAAGGTTTCAAATCAACACTGTGTAGCTTCGTGTAGGTTTCCAGCCCGGGCGGTCGATCCTCAATATCCACAGTCCACCAACCGTGAGCAAGCGTGCCTAACCCCGACCTGCTTCTTAATGACCTGTATCTACGTCAACTGAAGGATGCTTAGGAAAAAATGTAAATAAGCTAAATAAAGGTGCTTTATAACATTCACCTGTTCATTCACACACCAACAGCGGTGTCAACCTTGCAAGGTAACAACTTATTTAACACATTTTATTTATATGTTGATTTTTTTAGACAGACATTTTTTTATACCCCCCACCCACCGATGAACATTTGAAATGAACCATATTGTAAGGCAATGTTATGCAAAACAGACCGACAGATCAGTGAGATAGTTAGGTAGCAGCGAAAGCACCTCTTTATAGGACAGGGCTGATCGTTGAGCGTGACCCGCCTGGTCTTGCCGGCGTCCAGGTGAGGCCCAGTCACGGTGATGAGTGTGCCCCCGACACGGGGCCCGTAGTTGGGCAGGATCTGGGTGATGTTGGGAATCTGCAGGGAAGTTATTTAAACAGGGATGAAGGACTAACGTCAAGCTATTCGGACAGGACAAAACACAGGCGACGTTTTCTGATTGGCTCAAATATGTACGAGCTGACCTCAAACACCGTCATTTGTCAGCGTCGAGTGACATCACTCGACACTCGCTAGCAAGCTAGTGAAATAAGACGTGTTACTCATAGATTGGCATCGAGTCTATTCCCACCACATAGTAATTAGTGAGAGTGATTCAGCGTTACCACAAACATGAAGCCGGGCATCTCTGCTTTCCCATGGATGGAGTATCGCCAGTCCACCTTCCCCTCGTGCACCTCAACCGCCACCGTGAGTGCCTTAGACAGCCCGATGGCCCCAGAGCGAATCTTGCACACCAAGCTGAGGAGTTGGCACAGCAAAGGAGAGCTATCAGCCTCGTTTCGCAGTTAGCATCTTCACAAGGGAAAAAAACCTACTTCCATGCAACGGGGCATACAAACGTGCTTCTGCTGAACTTTTTTTTTTTTTTAATTTTATGAAGTCGTTCCTCCTGAAATGTCAGTCGTGTCCAGACGCCATCATGGGTGCTGCAGTTACTGCAGTTGGGCAAACGCCTTTCGCAACTACAAGGCTAACACTGAGAGACTTTCTTTTTCCCCTCAGGCCATCAGTGATCCGATCAGTAAACAATGTGTCTATCCTGAATTTTCCCAAATACATTTTAGTATAGTCTGTGGAGTTCACCACATTAGCATTTCACTGCACATACAGTACATGATCATGTCACGAATAAAGCATTTGAATCTTGAATCCTGTATCATAGGAGGGAAGGCCCTAGTAGGCAGCATGCCTCCAGGGCTGTACAGTCACTACCGAGAGCAAAGAGAGGAGGCTCATCATTGCTTCTGATGCTCACTGTGTGTTGTTACTCCTGGCGGGCAGTACAGCACAGGCCGTGGGCCCTATTCTGACTTGGTGTGTTCTGGAGGTGATGTCCGGTTTGGACGGGCACTGGAACTCCCAGCCGCACACCGTGAGCTCCGTCTGACCATCGGGGGGCGCTGTCTTCGGGAAGAACTGCCCCAAAAACAAAAGATACAGAACATGAAAATGTCTGGATGCATTCTGGGCAGCGCAACGCATCATAAATAGTGACAGCGTTTCCAGCAGAGCTGGTCTAACCGGGCTCACCCCGGTTATCACTGGAGGGCACGACTCGTTCCTCCAGCGAACACTGCATTCGTTCTCCCAGTTGCACTCCCCGGAGCACCAGCCACAGCCCATGAACTTGGGGGCCATCAGGCACGCGGCGCAGGTCAGGTAGTGCTGGCACCCGGGCCCCCGCTGGGGTACCTGGAACATCTAGGGACGACCACAGAGAGAAGAGAAGTTGTTGACGGAAGACCTAAAGACACAGACACGTTTGTCAAACCCACGGGACGGGGCCCAGCACCGGGGGCCGTGGGACGGTTTAAACCAACGCTTCACGTTTGTTGACATGTGCGCCAAATACTCACTGACCCATCAGAGCGTGGAATTTGCAGTAAAAAAAAACTCACACGTCACATCGCTCACAGTCACCGATTGAAAACGGACACCCACTTCATTGGGACATTTATGTTAATTTGGCAATTCAAGTTCTGTGTCTATTCAGGCGTATGTGTAAGTGGGCCCCAGAGACTGAGGGCCAAGCTCTACTGGGCCCTGGCTTAAAACAGTTTGAGAAAGGCTGCTCTGTTCTGTTTCTGAGTAGTGTATGAGTGTAGATATAACGATTTAGGTGCAATAGTAGAAGGCTACAACAAATTAAGCTAAGTTGCTGTTTTCAAATAAACAACAATAAGCTGATGATGATGATGATTTGACAGAATTTGATAGAATTCCTATAGTGTTCCTATAGTAGCATTCCTTTCCTCTGGTCTTCAGTCTGAATCCCTTGATAACCCTTGATGATTGTATAATATTTCTACACATTTCCCAATGTCTTATTTTTGGCAAATAAGAAACAAACAGAACATCATTTTCAAATATTAACCTCATCGTTTGACAGTGGACCGGCGTGCCAGAAACCTCATTGTGATCTTACTTCCGTGCAGTTATTGGATACACACAAGCCCCCTGATGATCAGGCTGAAAATGAATAATGCATGTACAGGTCATGCTTACTTTGTCTCCAGCCACAAAGAGCAGATACTCCGACGAGTACACAGCAGCAATGGAGGACACCCTCTGGTTCTCCACCAACGAGTAGTTGGCGAAGATAACTGGGCTGGATCTGGTTAGCACAAGCTTTCACAGCACAGGACGCACGCACACACACACACACACACACACACACACACAGAAGATGAATCATTGGTACTAGTGCTTGACAGCTGCCAGCCAACATGAACCAATTAGAAAACTGTATCTAAAAATGTATCTAAAAATTCACTGTAAGTCACCTTGGGATAAAGTGTGTGACTAGATAGTGACTAGATGAGTGAGTGAGTGAGTGAATAATGATGTAATATAATGTACCTGCAGCAGACGGCCAGTGGAGGTGCCGATGTGTGCCACGGTCTTGTTCTCTATGATGGTGACCAGCAGGGAGGTGAGCAGGACGCCCTGCATCTGCCTGTTGAACAGGTCCACCCGGTAGTAGGGCTTGGACACCATGGTGGGCTGGTCCCGGCACGTGGCGTTGTGCTCCATGCTCTGCTTTGCACACACAGAGACAGACACAGACACACAGGCACAGACAGACACGCACGCACACACGCATACACAGGCAAACAGACACAGAGGCATGCACAGGCAGACACACACAGACACACACACACCGCACACATACACGCATACACACAGCAGTTGAAGAATTTTAGAATGCATTTTCCATAAACACAAGAAACGTGTATGTGTCCAGTTGAATGGGAAGGTTTGTGGTCCAGTTAAGACAGGACCAGTGAGCTTGTGTAGGGTGGTGGTCGGCATTGGTTCAGGCCCATCAAGTACTACGGCCATTGTTATGGTTAACAATTGAATTTGGCGCAAAATTTAATTGTTGTCACAAAGCATGTTAGTGAACTACTAGCTTTATTTGTGCGTATCGACGGCAAACCATGGAACTGGGCTCAGTTCCATGTGGGGAGAGGAGGAGAAATACACAAGAGGCCCGTTCACTAGCCAGTATCACCACTGTAGCCCCTGTTTGTCAAGAGCACACTAATAACACGCTATTGACTGAGGTAGCCGTTGCAATTACATGATATATACCGTCCTCATTCACCTTTAGTCCCCAGGGGACCTGAAGGATTGACTCAGCTCAAACCCAATCTACACAGCAAGTCTCAGCTGGAGAACAGACGCTAAAATTGATCTTTTTCTAATGAGCAAAAAAGTAAAAAAAAGTAAGAAAATGCTCCGCCTTAACAAAACATCTCCCCAAGTGAACAAGGTAAGACAACACATTATATTAATACCATTATACCGGATGGGGAATTCAGAATAAAAATCATTTTGCACTACATTTGCACTACATTTTGTGTGCATCCCGATTCCTTTATATAGCCTAAAATCCTGATCATCACATGGACATGGAAGCCATTCCTCAATACTATGACGAGGATGAGGATAAACCCTTCGTTGAGAGTCCTGGCCTACGTGCCGTGGTTTGCATATTTCCATGCTTTGGAAAATATCCGAAAGGTTATCCGAAGGTTACGCACCAGACCTTACTCACAGGGAAGGGAGAATCATAGACCACGCAAGACAAACGATGCAGTTTGTGGTTTTATATTTCAGTGACATTGTAATGACGTGGTTGCTGTTGTTATAGGCAGACACACGAGATGTGTTGGAGGTGACGTGAATAGCGCTTTCTGGCAGCGGTTGTGTTGTCACGCAGTGCAGACTTGGAAGGACCAGGATTTCAAATTCTTGGGAATTCCAGTTGGATGGTTAGTCGACACTTTCCGGCAGCCAAGGAACACATTATGAAGGAATGTCTTTAAAATTAAAGTAAAACTGCACTAGTTTGGCTAGAAATGTATTCATTGTTAGCTGAATTAAGAGTCATTCAAATACTACATGGATTTTTTTGTTGCCTATAGTAACTGAAAACAGAAATATTTAAGATTAGTATATCTTATCCCGTGTAATATGTACAATGTATTTAGATGTCCTTTGTGTAGAAAGTGAGAAAATAAGTTTGAACTCCGATATGGTAAAAACGAAAGGACCCATACAACCTTGCCAAAGTATTACCGTCCTTACTGCCACACCCAATCTCTTTGCATAATCCTGCATCTCCTGGGGGTCTTCCTCATTTGACCTCTCATCCGTCATGGTCCTGAGCGGTCAATACCCAAAGCTCTGACACATCTTAATGATCAATGCTCATGAATAGGAAATGTGGGTCCTGGTTGAGTCTTTAATTTACAGTTACGTCCAATGGATTTCTTTATATAGTGAAATAACATTTTAATAAGTCACGCTCATTCTTGATACTTAGTAAAACAGTAAAACAGAATAATAATTTTAACTCTACTGCTTGTGAAAGTCTATTTGAACATTGGTGGGAGTGTTACGTACAGTGTGTGTACGTACGAATCCTATTGTTTAGTTTATGGTCAATTTGATCAAGTCATTCAACAGATGGTTAATGTCTATCTGTTTAGCTTTTTTACATATTTATATTTCATCCCCCATCGCTGAATAATCCAAATCCACAAGCCAGACTGTCTGACCAGACACGTGGGAGAACACACAAAGATGGTGTTTATTCGCATGTTGAGCTGGAGGATAATATCATACTTTAGTAATGCCAGCGCACCCTCCCAGTGCTTCCTGTCTGGCCACCAACACGGTATTTGTATAGTGAGTCAGTAGTCACTGATTGAATTGGCTCCTCGCTCTCCTCGATCATCCCGTCTCCTCTCAAATAAGTTCCAGAGGAATGTATAAAAGAAAAGGTAGGTTTATCTCTGTTTACTTTAGATCATCCTTTGAACCCCCCGCCCTAGCTAAAGGTAACCCCTGGTGGTCTGGCTGCTGG
>OMNO01015117.1:0-11213 GCA_900303215.1 Trachyrincus scabrus | reverse complement strand
TGGGGGGGGAGGGGGGCGGGGCTTACCTCGTGGGGACAGCTCTCGCAGGGCTGGAAGTGGCACAGCCCCCTGGACAGCTGCTCCGGGCCCGACTTGCAGCAGTCGTCCACGCCGTCGTCGATGGCCGTGTTCACGTTGTCCATGGGGAAGGCACACAGCGCCGAGTCGCTCTCCGTCAGCCCGTTGTCGTCGGTGACGGCGAATACCCCGTACAGGATGTCATCCTCCTCCTCCGCGCCCAGCTGGGCCGCCAGCTCCCGGCCCGCCCTGCCGAAGTGGGCGGCCTGCACCACGTTGTACACCACGTCCCTGTAGGGCTCGCTGGCCGCGCTCCTCCGCCGGCGCTTGGGCTCGAAGCGGCACTCCAGGATGACCTCGCGGTACCGCTTCATCTCCCACTCGTTGCGCGGCAGCCGGCCCAGGCGGGTCTGGAGCGGGGACGACTCCTGGTCGGGGCTCTCCCGCTGCACGGACAGGAAGTAGACGAACTCCTGGGTGAAGAAGCTGTAAACGTAGTGGATGCCGTACGTCCTCCGCAGGCGCGGCAGCACCGTCAGGCCGCGCACATCGCTGTAGAAGCCGTTCTCGGTGGCCAGCGGCCGCCGCACGGACAGCGACTTCCTGCCGTAGCGCTGCGTCACGCTGTCGTTGACCGTCACCGCCACAAAGAAATACACCGTCTGCCCCTCCTCCACCATGGTCACCTTAGTGCCCAGGCCACTGGCCAGGCAATCGGGGCAATAAGCGGCGGAGTTCGATTCCTTTCTGAACAGACACTTGGAGGGAGACGGTGGCTCTCCGTTGGTGTTCAGCTGGTGGAAATAGCACACGCCGTATTGAGAACTCCCGCAAGAGTATAAATACATGAACAGCGTGTCCAACAGTAGCACCTGGTTGTCCGTGTTCTCCAAGAAGTTAGGGTCCTTGTCAACGTCACACAGGTCGCATATCTCGCACTCTGGGCTGCCCACGGGCCCCGTGTGGAGCTCCCACACCTTCTCCAAGCTCCGGTTGACAGCTTCGATGACGTTCTGAGACGCCACGTACACCTCCTGGTACAGGGAGTTGTTGACAATGTTCTGGATGGGGTTGCTCGCCTGGAAGAAGGGCATGGTGTAAACCACAGAGAAGTTGGTGGGGCTAGGGACCGACGAGGGACAGGTGGCCGTAGCGATGGCCAGGAGAGTCTGGACCCACAGATATGTCCCCCACTGCGTGGTCCAATGGACCATCTCCTCTGGTCAGGTGGAGGCGGCCGATAGGACAACAGGTTACCTCCAGCTGGGGTGAAGGCCCGATCGCATCCTCAGGACCAACCACTAGTGCCTGGAGAAGAGAAAACAGAAGTTCAGAAGTTTATACAATGATTTAGATATGTTCTCATTGATTCTATGACTGATTTTACATTTCCCCAGTAGTTTGAATAAACAAGGCCTAGCCATATCCTAATTTAGCTCAACCTTTTTTCCTTTCACTGTTATTTTGTGTAGGTGTACTAGGTTTGTTTGAAATATGAATAAGGAGGGGAAATAGCTGGTCATCATACTGCTACCAGAGTGTAAGTGAGAGGCTATGGCTGAAACCAGCAACATTCCACTTGATTATGTTTTCCAGTAATACAAAAACCCATATTTGAGTCTCAGGTGGCCTTGGTCCCAGTCACAGTGTAATGGCAGAGCTGGTGTGGTCACAACATGAGTAATGCAAAAGCTTTCACTGACTCACCACAACTGGGAAAGGGCTGACCTGATAACAGAGGACAGAGGACAAATGTGAAATATTTATTCTATAGAGGCTAGTCATATAGAGACTGTTTATCGCTTTCGTTTTCAACCGAGTCATGTCCTCTGCATGGAGATTAAATTAAGGTGTGATAGTGATTTATAAGCGATGGAAAAATCAATGATGTTTGTGATGGTTACCTATTGTGGACTGAGGATGTAAAACAACATTTGGTTGTTGTTGTTGTTGTTGTTGTGGTTTCTTAAGCCTGCTCTGTGATCCATCGGCAGTGAACTTTAAAAAACGTCCACCTTGTCTACCCTGGTCCTTGTCCTCAGACCCAACAGAAGCACCGGGAGTGGATTATTAACTCGACACATCGCAAGAACGTTTGGATTCAAAGGTCCCTCTCTCCCTACTTGTTATTCCTGTCACAGCCTCTACGTGCCTTCCTGGGGGAAAAGATGTACACAGGTCAAAGGTCACGCAACATGCATCTCATATAGCCACCGGTGAAGAAAGGGAACATTTGGAAACATTGTTGAAGAATTTTAATTCAGGTGGGGTGCAAGTAACACTTCAAATCAAAATGTGTTAATGTGACAGACCTCCTCGCTGTTACCTCAATTATTATACAAATAACAGCTACCTATGTGCGTGTGTGTGTGTGTGTGTGTGTGTGTGTGTGTGTGTGTGTGTGTGTCTCCACAACATCAATAATTCATAGAATCCCACCAATGGAGTGTTACAATTTAACATTTGCTACTCTGTGTAAAAGCAGGTGCGGTTAGAGTTTCAGGGCAACAAGACATGGGTACACATATTAATGGCACTGATTGACTTTTTCATGTTCATGGATAATAAAGCAAATGGTTGAAATAGACTTTCCATTCCTTTGCCTTCATTCTCTCGTGGCATTCAAGCATTTCCATTCATTATGCCATTTTCCCTATGGTGCTAGTTACAGTGTGGCTGTGAATTGAATGGAGGGTAAGTGCCAGTAAATAAAGTGCCAGTAGAAGTACAGTATGAAGGAGGTAAGGAGGCAATTCTTTACTTCGTTTAAAAGGGCAAAGTCCAATCTGATTTTGACCCAAATGCAAAAGGTCAGTAAAAATGTACAAGAAAAGGTTTATCATTAGTTATCAATATCTTCCTGTTGTTGTTTTATTAACCATTTTTATGGTTAATTAGGTTAAATTAATTAAATACAAATCTAGCCAACTAAATATAACATGCATGGTATCTGGCAAGGGCAGGTTAGTGTTTCAATATACAAGTCATCACACATTAACATGTTAAGAGATATTAAGAATAATTGTATGTTATAGCTAGACATAGAACTGCCTTGGAAGAATATTTCTATTGAATATATAATGAGTGAAGTTAGTGAATAAGTGAAATAGTATTAGCTACTAAGTCACAGTATGAATGACACTAGTATTATCCAACATTAGCCAACATGTGGCATGGATAATATTGTTACTGGTTAATGGTAGTCTGTAATGAAAATGTATCTTAATGTTTCCCTTGCATTGTCAAATCAAGATCATGCATGGCTCATGCACGTTGATGAATAAAAATGTATTTTCTATTTTCATTCTAGTAGTCATCTGTAGCCTACAAAAACGAATCTAATTCCCACTGTTTGGGATAAGGACTTGTATTATATAATTTAGTAGTAGTCCTATACATTGTTATACATTACAGCACAAATTCAAGGGAATGAGGCCAATGCATCTAGATTATACCCATAATGAAGTAGTGTGATGACACTGTGGTGGTACTGTTTCAGTGGGACACAGAGCAGAACACGTTTACTACGTTTGTTTTGACACCGGTAATAAATGAATGGAGTGTTTCAATAAAAGAAATGGTAGATAATTAACTATAACAGCGAGCATGCACCCTCGATCAAACTCAACACTCGTAAGGACTTAAAACAAGTAGGCCTAATCGCCGATACAATACTACAGTAGTCAAATCGGTTATTAAATGTGGCTTACCTGTACAGGTCAAGGGGATTGGCATATTTTACGCTTTAGCTTTTCCACGCAAATACTGGTCTGGCTCTTTTGGAAAACAATAAAAAGCGCCGTTTTCTCCCGAAGAGTTATGACTTCTGTGTAGAAAAAACCGAGCATAATTTCCGTTGTTATACAAAAAATAATACTTTAGTAGTGAAGTGCCAACCAAGTCCGTGCCAGCGGAGGTTCGGACACAGCTCGGTCTTCATCGTGAAGTCTCGCGTCTCCACACTCCACGGCGTGCGTCAACGCCCCGCCCCTTTCCACATCAGCCACCTCTCTGACACACGAGTGACAGTGAACACCACGCTCCATGTTTTCATCACTATATACTATCACAGACACTAAAATGATGGGCGTCCTGACGGAATCGTTTAAACTATTCCATTGTACAGACACCAAAATACAAAAAAAAATGATTTGCTTATGCAAATACTGGATTCACAATAGTCATTTATTATTCATGGTCATCATTCACAACTTGCAAACACAGCATCAATGGACACAGCCTATGTTCACAGCTGTTAATAAGGCAGTAATAGTAGGCTGGCTTGGAATGTTAATTTACTCGTGGTGAGTGGTTTCTATCAAATTCAGCAAAACTGTATTAACAAGCAGTAACACCTTTCGTTTACGCAGCTTGAACACAGCATGAAGGTTTTTACGAGTCACTGGTCAGTTAGAATTGCAGAGGTTGCTATGGAAATATTAATTTAATTAGAAAGGTAGTAGTCATGTATTATTATTTTCCTCACAAAATGACTAAAAGTGACATTCATTATGGAGTGGACTTCAAGTTAAAATAGGAATTAAAATATCAAATAGGCATTTTGGAACACCAAGAGCATCTTTTGACTCATAGATTATTGTTAATAATATTATTTCTTCTTGGATTTTAGGAATGATTAAACAATAAATAACTTGTGAAGTATGTGAAATTTCCTTTAAAAAATGTATGAAAAACTTAAAAAGCAGACATTTTACTCCAACAATATATATATATCTTTGACGATACTAGAAATACTAGTTCTAGGACTTTGACACTGCATTAAAAGTTTTAAAAAAAAGCAATTCTATGAAATCATTGCTTAAATGCATCTTAATTTTGTATTGGATGACATGCAGAGTTTAACATTACCCGATGTGCCTTATCTAAGCGTGTGCAGAGTTTGATATTTGGCAGCACCCGCCATCGCGTCTCTACGGACAACCACATCACCAGCAGATTAGACTAGTTTCCAGCACTGCTGGGGGTGCTGGGTCGAGGGAGGTCATCCAGGCCTCAGTAAGTGAGAGGGCTGAGGATGAAGAGGCGGTCCTCCTCCCTCCTTATCCACTTGAGCAGCTTGTTCACCGCAGACACGGCCTGCACCTTGGTCACCAGCGGGGTCAAGCAGAGGTAGAGCTCAAAGCCGCTGGTCAACTGGGACGGGGAGACAGGCGGAGAAAGGTCGGGTCAGGTGACAACTAGCCTCACGAGTCAGACTTTAGATTCATACTTTAAGTCTGATGGCAGACGAGATCCGGGTGAACGGGACGTTTTCACTTTCTTTTTGCTTCATATTTGTTTCGACCAATCGTGTTGCTGGAGGCGGGGATCTGTAAGCGCGCGATTGGTGAACACAAACTCGGCCAGCGGTAGTAAACTAAAAAAAGTGTCTGTAAAGGTTTCAAATCAACACCGTGTAGACTGGCCACTGTTCGGCCGAGTTTAAATTGTTTCAACTCCTAGCGTCCGGGGTTCTCCACCAAATACGGCGCTCACGGTAGAAAATAACGCACCGCAAAAGTAGCGAGCAAAACGCTTTTACTACGTAAATAACCCTTGCCATGAATTGAATTGTGCAGAATGTAACAAAAACCATGTTATACTGCACTATATTTGACACTGAAACTCGTTTACTTGAAGACATAACCATTATATATAGCATAGTATACATATAGTATATAGTATACAGTTTAACAAAACTTAAATTGAGAGTTTCACAACACTAGCCTAGCGGCCGGCCTACCCATGCCATGAGATTTTCAGATTCCCGACAGCGGTAGATGGAGTACAGGGGTCTGTTGGAGTTGTGCAGGCGGCTGTGGAGCTCCTGGTACAGTCCCATCAGCCTCTCCTGCTCCTCCTCAGACTGGTACACCCCCGGTATCTCAGGACTGGCGCGGTGAATGAAAAACACACACTTACACACAAACAATAGACCTCAGGACATCCGGGTCTGTTTTTATATGTTAACTGTGTTGTAGCTCAATTGGAAACTGAATCAGAGGCCGTCAAGACTGATTTGTATGCTACATTTTTTTTGCAGTGGGAAAATTGTATTTAATGGTACATGTTTCTAAATTCGAAAGCCCACGGTTATCTTTAAAAGCGTTACCTACCTGGTGTACAGCCCCGAGCTCTTGGACTTGTACAGGAAGTGTCGGAGCTCTGGAATGCCCACCTGATCCACTGAGTAGCTGGGGGTCTTCACCGCCTCCTTCAGGGCCTGGTAGGCATTGCGCTTGCGCAGCCTCTCCAGAAAACGCTGCTTGCAGTCAGACAGGGTGAAGAAGTCCTCGCGGTCGGTGGACACCAGGACGAGGCAGAGCTCCGACGCCGGCTCCAGGTAGGAGACGTGCACGTGGAAGAAGCCGGCGGTGTTGAACTTTGGCAGACAGATGGGTATCCAGCCCTCGCCCTCCCTGAAGGAGATGGAGGAGGAGCACACCAGGTTGAAGACCAGGTGCAGGTCCATGTGGTGCAGGAACTGGTCCTTCTTCCTCACCAGCGTGACCAGCTGCTCCCCTGCCAGCAGGATGGAGAACACCAGGCTCTGGGCCTTGGCGGCCTGCAGGCTGGAGGACACCGCGTCCCTGGAGGAGCAGGGCAGGGGCAGGCAGGTGACGGCACTGAGCAGAAGGCCCGGGTCGCGGTCCAGCCGCCGCAGGAGGCTGTCGATGAGGTGCTCGGAGCCGGCCAGCTGGCGCCGTAGGTCATGGTTTTGCTTGTGCTTGAAGATGTGGTTGAGCTGGGTGAGGGTGAACAGGCTGACGATCTGGTAGTAAATGTATTGGAGCTCCCGGATCAGCTCCTTGTCGGACTGGCAGGTACGGGACACGGCCACCAGAACCAGAGGGGTCTTGCTGAGGAACACCACATTGTATCCATCTGGGGGTGGGGGGGGAAATCAATGAGCGAAGATACAATGGAAAATAACAAACAGCAGATATATGGAATATCTGCAATTTATATCCACCCATATACAAAATAAATCTGACAGAACAAACCGGGGTGAAATGATGATCTTTTTAGCGTGTTTGCCGACCTGCGTGAATGGAGCGGATGATGTTCTTGTCAGCCTCCACGAACGAGACGAGAGCCATCATGACGCCCATGGTGCTCGACAGCGCCTCCTCTGTCCCGTAGCGGGAATAGATGGGTTTGCCCGCCTCGCTCAGCACAAACACGTGCTTCCTGTGGCTGCGCCATCCCTCGCTGCAGATGTCCTCCTCCTTGGTCCGCCTCTCTGCCTTGGGAGCCTGCACCTCCTCTATGATGTTCTCCTCCACCAGCAGAGCCCGCGGCCCCGGCTCTGAGGTCTCGGAGGACCCGGAGTCGCCATCGACAACGGGTCGACGCTCCCCCCGAGACTCCCCCTCCTCCTCATCCTCCTCCTCGGCTGCCAGGTCCTCCGCGGACTGGGAGTGGACAAACATGGCCGCCTGCTGACCTGCGCCTGTGGGGGGGGGGTCAAAGAAGAGCAGGTTTCAAGGAACAATTGGTAATGCTATGCTGAGGTTGTGAACGGAGGTGTCAAGGAACCAAAGATGAGGCGCACAGCAGCAATAACAAAAGCGAGGCAAAGTTGGTCTGAAAGAAGAAAAACTGGTAAAACTGGTTCAACTTTTTTGCAGTGATGGCTCACACACACACACACACACACTCCATTGAATATGTGGATGGTCAAATGAATCTTGATTTGCTGATTGGCCTAAACTACAGGTACAACTAAAGACGAACAACATGGGTGAAGCAGAATAACTTGTTATATTTTACTGGAGTTGTCGCTCACAGAAATTATTCAGTGGTTCTGTTAATGTCGCTGATATTCTGTCATATTATCTCACCATAACACCATAACATGGTAACATGGTAATAACATGCCTTACTACATTGTAAGTGAACTTGAAAAGGCACAATGTTCACAATTGTTCCTCGCGGGAAGTCAACTTCACGGTCCCAAATGTGATTATGTTGGACAGCATCCAACGGAGTGCTTGTGCCTCTGCTCACGTGTTAATATGACATTGACGATTATAACAGGAGATCTCTTTTTTCTGAGGAGGATAGATAACGCAGTGCGGCGTTTCAGGGGGGATTTTTAAAATAATTGATTAATTAGCAAAAGCAGCCATTTAATAAGTTTCCTTCAAAGGTGGCTTCAGAGAAACAGATTCTTGCATAAGTTAACAGAGTTAACTGGTTTGTCTTATGTCCAGGATAAAGTGCTAGTTAATCTATATATGAAGGTTATGTTGCCAGTTTTAAATGTTTGCTGTTTGCCTAATTTAAACAAAGTCTCTCTCATCTCTCCCTTGAGAGTTGATCCATTATAAAAACAATAAAGTCAATGGTGACCGACACATCTTGTATCGTTCTTTCACTTCAGATAGAAAAGGGGGTGCTTCCATTTGACCTAGCCAGGAGAACACTTCCACCTGCTAACATGTCATTAGACACGCTCACTTGAATAAACACACAATGTTGCGTAATTCATGCAAATGTGATGTTTGCATGAATTACACAACATAAGCCATACAGCCATACACTACTTTTGAGTTTTGAAACGGACATGTAGCCTGTGTTTTTTTTTTATGCAAGAAGTTATGGTTGTGCAATTTTATATATAAATAATTAGTACCATATTTGTAATTACATTGTTGCATTAAAATTACATTTTCAAAAACATCACTTAAAAACTAGGCTGACACAAACCACCTTACACGCTTTTCAATATTTCACTGTTCCAAACACAAATCCCAAACACACCTCCCATATAATAAGATTTTGAGGCAACTTTATGATATATTAATATTGTAAAAACAATACATATACATACATATATATATCATGAATGGGGTACGTGCTAGGCTCACCTGGCTCTGTGCCCTCCACCAGGCCCGGTGTGGGGCTGTCAGTCCTCCCGATGTGAAGGCTCTCCACGGAGGGCAACGTGCCCCCGTCCCATGACGCTCTCGCCTGGTTGTGGACGTCTCCTTCCATCCCCGACGCTCAGAGCAGGCTCTCACACACCTGACACATACGATAACCGTGAGACAAAAAAGTCTCCTTTTTTTTTACTTGAATAATTATTTAGGTATTTTAAAAGTTAGTGAGATCAGAAGAAATGAGCCACGTTCTTATTGCATGGCACGAGTGAAGAGGGATCGTTTAAAAACTACAACATACACAAATGTTATGATCGACAGCGGTGATGTTTACTATTGCAGGATTGCTCGTTGCTGTTAAGACGCACACGTGTCCAAATGATTCGCACCGATCAGAGTTCAGGCAACAAATGCTGATGCAGGAATCGAAACTGCAGGAATCATTGCTAACTAAGCAGATACATGAAGTGGACATGCCGTAGCAATATTAACCATATACTAACCTTATACTTGAGCATTAAAACCCCACCTGGCCGGTGTATACTTAGTTCGATGGGTTAATAATACCATGCATTTCCAGAAATGAATGCATTTGCTTTTTTTTTCTTCTCCGATAACTCGCTTCCTTTAGCTGACAGGCGAATAAACTTGAATGAAACGACTTTGTTCTTTCGGTTCTTTCGGGAGTCACTCCTGCGCTACACTTTACGGAAGTACTAGGAATTGTGGGTAATGGTGTTTTTTTTTTGACCACCGACCCTGAAAACCGAAACCTGGGACCTATTGTAGACAGTCTATGCATGGGACCAAAACCCATTGAACCCATTGACCAAACCCACGAGCCAATGTGATGTTTTAACCACTGTCTTTGGATTTATCCCAACACTTTGTTTTAATCTGCGGTTTTAAACGCTTGTCAGAAGTACAAACACATTGATCATCATTGGCCCCACTAACGTCTTTTACTTGAATGATTTAATTTCAGTCTCTATGTATGTTTGTATGCGAATGTACTGTTTCAAAAACATTGAAAACACTAATATAATGTCACAACCTTTTTTTTTATCATTATAAACTATCAGTAATAGACGAGATGGGGGTGGGCCGGTTTGTTCGATTAGAGGCGATCAATTTAGTAGTCGACGAGTTTACGAACAGCACTTGAACGCAACATAAGGGGGCGGGGCCTAGTTTCGAACGCGTCGCGCGGAAACTGAAACACAGGCGAGCAGCCACAACACATTTTGCAACCGATATATGGCTAATGTGGACCCGATAAACCCGAACCAAATACGCTATCGATGAATGCCACATTCGGTTTGACTGAAGATGATGCCGTCATAAAATCGCATGTGACTATGCGGTTACCTTAATGTTTGGTCAGTATGTGTTATCCTTCTGTTGTTTTTTAGTATGTGACATAACGCTAGGGATATCCTAGCTAGCGCTGGAGCTCTAACAGTGAGATGTACACACTGGGCCCAGGTCTCGCGGGATCTCAACAGTGAGATGTACACACTCGGCCCAGGTCTCGCGATACGTAACTACTAGTTGTTATGTGTCTGCTGGGAGGATAGCTGCACTTAAACTCAGCTAGTAACACAACTTTGTTCATTGTGCTGCTGCTGCTGTTGTTGTTTCTTTCCAGGTTTGTCTATTTGCGTTTGAGGTCACATTTAGGATGCCTATCCGAGCCTACTGCACGATTTGCTCCGATTTCTTTGACCACTCCAGAGACGTCGCCGCCATCCACTGTGGGCATACCTTCCACTATGAATGGTAAGGGTGTATACAGGTTTATATAGCCAATACAGTCATACCGCTCGTATTCATGCGTGTAACGTTAATCTTATTATCACATTCGTCTCCACACAGTCTTCTTCAGTGGTTCCAGGCAGCCCCCAACAAAACATGCCCACAATGCAGAAAACAAGTAACACGACTTACTTTCAACTCTACATGGATGATTGCACTTTCTTGTCTCTAGCTCTCACCTACACACTTGTGCTGTGATGGATTTCCTATGTCTGAATTGTCATTGTTTATTTGAAGGTCAGCACGAGACACATCATCACCAAGCTGTTCTTTGACATCGGTGGTGAAGAGGAGGGGGGGGCGTCAGTCGATCCAGAGAGTTTACGGGTGCTTATAGCGTACACCAACAGCACAAATTTACTCGCAGTTTCATTCAAGGAACAGTTTGTACTTCAACGTTTTCAATCATTTATTTTTGTCCCTTTTTCAGAATGAACTTGACCGCATGAAAGCCGTTTTAAGTACAAGAGGTAGGAGAGATATCATGAAAACAGA